>CAUYSK010070135.1:0-14210 GCA_963575035.1 Avahi laniger | reverse complement strand
TTAAACTTGTTCAGATTTATTTTGTGGCCTAACATGATCTATCCTGGAGAATGTTCTCTGTACACTTAATGAGATGTATATTTTGCTGCTGTTGGATTGACTGTTTCATATATGTCTGTTAGGTCCATTTGGTCTACAGTATTGTTGAAATCCACTGTTTTCTTATTTTCTGTCTGGATGGTCTGTCTATTGTTGAAAGTGAGGTAGTAAAGTCTCCTATTATTGCTATTTGTTCTGTCAGATCTGTCAATGTATATATTTAGGTACTCTGATGTTGGGTGCATATATAATTGTTATATCTTCCTTCTGAATTGTCCATTTTATCTTTATATAATGATCTCCTTTTCTTCTTGTGATAGTTTTTCAACTGAAAGTCTATTTTATTTAATATAAGCATAGCCACCTCTGTTTTCTTTTGGTTGTCATTTTCATGGATATTTTTTTCCCTTCCCTTCACTTCCAGCCTATGTTTCTCTTTGAGTCTAAAGTGAGTGATCTTATTTTTTATTTTTAATTCTCTCAGCCACTCTATGTCTTTTGATTAGGAGTAAAATCCATTTATGTTTAATTATTCATAGGTAAGGATTTACTATTGTCATTTTTTTCATTGTCTTCTGTCTGCTTTGTAGTTCTTTTGTTTCTCTTCTCCTCTCTTGCTATCTTCCTTAGTGATTTGCTGACTTTTCGTAATGATTTGTTTTGATTCCTTTCTCTATTTCTTTTTGTATCTACTATAGGTATTTTCCCTGTGGTTACTATGCTTACATGAAACATCTTATAATAGTCTATTTTAAGCTGATAACAACTTGACTTCCATTACATAAGGAAACTCTATACTTTACCTCTCCCCACCCCACATACACATACACATACACCCACTTTATTATTGATGTTATTTACATCTTTTTATATTGTGTATCCATTAACAAATTTTTGTATTTATAGTTCTTTTTAAAACTTTTGTCTTTCAACTTTTATACTAAAGGTAAAAGTGATTTACACACCACCATTACCACAGTTTTCCGCATTTGTCTATGTATTTACTTTTATGAGTGAGTTTTATAATTCATATGCTTTTATGTTGCCCTTTAGTGTCCTTTCATTTCAACCTGAAGAACTCTTTTTGATATTTTTTGTGAGACAGGTCCAGTGGTATTGAAATTCTTCAGTTTTTGTTTGTCTGGGAAATTCTTTATTTCTCCTTTATTTTTGAAGGACAGTTTTGACAGGCAATGTATTAATATTTTTGCCTAGCAGGTTTTTTTTTTCCTTTCTCAGCACTTTGAATAGATCATCCCACTCCCTTCTGACCTGCAAGGTTTCTGCTGAGAAATTCACTGATAGTCTTACAGAGGCTCCCTTGTCAGTGATGAATCACTTTTCTCTTGCTTTAAATTTTTTTTTTTTTTGTTCTTGACTTCTGACAATTTCATTATAATGTGCCTTGGTATATATATTTTATGGTTTATCCTATTTGGGATTTTTTTAAGCTTCATGAATCTAGATATCTCTTTCCCTCCCCATACCTGAGAAGTTTTAACCCATTACTTCTTTAGCCTTTCTTCTTTCCTCTTTATTCTCCTTCCGGAATTCCTATAATGCATATGTTCCTATAATGCATATATGTTTCACTTTATAGTGCACCATAATTCCCTCAGACTTTTTTCACTTTTTTCATTCTTTTTTCTTTTTGCTCCTCTGACTGGATAATTTTAAATGATCTGTCTTCAAGTTTGATGATTTTTTCTTCTGTTTAATCAAATCTGCTATTGAACCCTTTTAGTGAATTTTTTAGATCAGTTATTATATTCTTCGGCTTCAGAATTCCTGTTTGATTCTTCTTTATCATTTCTATCTTTTTTGATATTCTCATTTTATTCATGTATCATTTTCCTGATTTCTTTTAGTTGTCTATTTGCATTCTCTTTTAACTCACTGATCCTCTTTAAGATGATTATCTTGAATTCTTTGGTGGATAGTTGACAGATTTACATTTCTTTTGGATCAGTTACTGGAGATTTATTTTGTTCTATCAGTTGTGTTATGTTTTCCTGATTCTTCTTGTCCTTGTAGCTTTTCATTGGTATCTGTGTACTTGAAGAAACATCTCTTTTTCCTGGTCTTTACAGACAGGCTTTAACTAGGAAAGACCTTCATCGGTCAGCCCAACTAGAAATTCTGGGCCCTTATTCCTAGCTGCTCCAGGCATTCAGTCTTTTTCTTTCAAAAATCCATAATTTCTTGCTTCCTATTTTTCTTTCAAAAACCCATAATTTCTTGACTATGTCAGTTCCATAGGTGTGAAGCAAGATAGAAACTGGCCCTTCAGTCAGCACCATGAAAGGCCAGGGATGTTGGGGTTATGCTCCACTTTTTCCCCTCTTTCTCGTGGGAGAAGCCTCAGTTATGTGCATTATTCCAATCTCTCAGAGCCATGCCTGCCACAGCTGTCCCAGACATCTGGACTGAATAGTTTTTTTAGTGCTCTATGTGAGGTGAAGCATAAACCAGTCCCTTGGAAGCATATTGAAATCTTGAGGACAATGGAACTATGCTCACTCCTTCCTCTTTCCTGAAGGGTAGGCCTTAGTTCTGTGTCTTCTCCAAGGCTTACAGAGTCATGCCAGCCACAGTAAGGTGCCCATCCCCCTAGGCTGCCCTAGGTACCTGGACTATACCAATCCTTTCAGCTCTCTGTGTGAAATGAGCTAGCCCCTTGCGGAGCATACTGAAAGGCAAGGGACTTTGGACATTTTCCTCACTCTCCCCTCACAATGGAGGAGCCACTGAGCTGTGCTGGCTTGGGCAAAGGGCTGATGGAGATAAGTGAAATTAATTTTTTTTTTATCTTTTTCACTACAGCTAATCTTGGTTTTATGCTTATCTGAGGGTATTGCAACTTCTTAATTAGAATATGGACTTCTCATAAAGGTATCTTGTTACTTACATCATTATTAAATCTGTGTTTCTGTGGAAGAATGAGGGCTGGGACTTTCTGTTCTGTCATCTTGTTGACATCACTCTTCTATGCTGTTATTATCCAACATCATCATTTTTCATGGCTACATGAACAATATTTATTTAACTATTTATTTAACTATTCCCATATTATTAGACATTTGGTTGTTTCCAAAAGTATATTATTATAAATATCCTTGCAGCCAAATAATTCATAATTGTTTACTAAGAGTAAATTGTTGTTTGTTCAAAGGACATGAATGTTTTAAAGGTATTTGATAGAAATTATTACATTGCCCCCCAGAATAGCTGTACTAAAATCCACTCCTATTAGTTTAATAAAGTTTCTCTTCCTTGAGTCCTTATCAAAACTGGGTATTAGCATTAAAGAAAAATTTGTCTTAAGCAAAACTAGTATCTTCTAATTGTTTTAATTTGTACTTCTTTGTTATCTAGAAGATTAAATTTATTTGTGTGTTTACTAGATATTTGTGTTTATTTGTGTGTTAATACCCTATTTTATGTGTGAATTCCCTCAGTTTTTCTTCAAGTCTTTTTTTAAATTGTTGATTTATAAGAGCTTTAAAAATATATTGAGCATATTAACCTTTTTTCTATGTTATGTGTTCCAAATGTATTTTTTCCAGTTTGCTATTTGACTATTGATTTTGTTTGTGCAGATTGTCCACTGTTTAGAAATGTCTTCAATTTTAAATCACCAAATCTCTCAATTTTTATTTAAATTGAAAAAGTTGAATCTGTTCTAAATTTTCTACATTATTCTATTGATTCATTTTTTATTCTTGTACCAGCACCATACCATTTTCATTATTGTTTATAGAATTTACCTGGAGTCAACCAAACTGCAAAGTTTGAGGGCACAGTTCCTAAGACTGCCCTCATCTCAGACACTGCAAGTTTGAAGGGCTCTCAAAATCACCCTTAGATTTTATAATTCTCTAGAGTGATTTATAGAACTCACTGAAAGTTATTATATTCACAGTTACAGTTTATTACACAGAAAGGGTACATACTAAATTTAGCCAAAGGAAGAGAGACACGGGGAAAAGTCTGTGAGTGTTCCAAATGCAAAATCTCCATTGTCTTTGCCATGGAGTCAGGACACATTACTCTTGTGGTATCGATGTGTGACAATATGCATGGAGTACTGCCAAGCAGGAAAGGTCCTCCAAACCAGTGTCTAGAATTTTTATTGAGGCTTTGTTATGTAGGCGTGATTGAGTGATTGACTGCACGTGTGTCTGAACTCAGTCTCTAGGTCAATTGATACGATGTGATCCAAAGTGCTCACTCTGAATCACATGGTTGATCTTTCTGGCATGCCAGCCTCACTTTAAAGTTAGGAGTGGTTCAGCCCTGACCCTAAACAAAGATATTCTTATCAGGTACCTCACAGACTACTTCCCAGACCTCTCTGGGCAAATTCTTGCCCAGAGTTTGGGCAAGGTCAAATTCTTTACTACACAGTATCATTTAAAATTATGGGCCGGGTGCTGTGGTTCACACCTGTAATCCTAGCACTCTGGGAGGTTGAGTCACGTGGATCGTTTGAGCTCAGGGGTTCGAGACCAACCTGAGCAAGAGCAAGACCCTGTCTCTACTAAAAAAATGGAAAGAAATTAGCTGGACAACTAAAAATATATAGAAAAAATTAGCTGGGCATGGTGGTGCATGCCTGTAGCCCCAGCTATTCGAGAGTCTGAGGCAGAGGATTGCCTGAGCTCAGGAGTTTGAGGTTGCTATGAGCTAGGATGACGCCATGACACTCTAGCCCAGGCAACAGAGTGAGACACTGTCTCAAATAAAATAAAATAAAATTATGTAGAGCAAGTCATCTCCATCATTACTCTTCCTTTCTAAAAATGTTTAGCTAGTTTTAGAGCCAGCTTCATGGGTGTGTGATCTATGCAGTTTCACAGGGCCCTGCACTCAGAAGGGCCCCACATTTGGTTTGATGCTCTGCTATCACCGTCTTGAAATTCTTAACAAATTTATTTTTAAACATGTGCTTTGTAAGTGAAGTCTAAAGGGACAAAGGGACGTGTGTGTGAGCAGAAAAGAAATACACATATGTCTTTCCATCATTCCTTGCCATCCCATTTTATATAACATTCACAATACCCCACGAGCACAGAATTCTGATGGGACCACAATACATAGAATTTAGTGAGACTCAAAGCAAGTATAAAGTAGGTGTGTTACAAGAGAGCAAATTTTCCATTCCGACCAGAGCTTGCTTCCAATGCAGGGGGGAAAGGCATTCTAAGTAACACAAATAACCAAGGAACTGTATTATCTCCTTTCTTACTCATGTTACTTCCCTGTATTAGCTAATCGCTTATGCTAAAAATGATGGTATAGGAGGAAACAGATAAGGCAGCCCATATTCCTTGTCTTTTCAATTCTTCCTTACTCGTCAGTAAGCTAAGGGGTAGAGTGAGTTGGTAGAATGTGCATGTATAAAGAAGTGAAATAAAAATAGCTGAATTTGTTTTATACAGTATTTCCACTGTTGTGTAACAATAAAAAACATACATGTACAAGCTATGAAATACAAATTGTGAAATTTGGGTGATTTCATATATAAGTAAAATGCTACTATATTTGCATTTTAAAATTGGCATTGCATAATATAAAGATGAATGGAAAATGTCATACAAATAATTTAGGATTCCGGTTTTTCTTTACTTAGAACACCATTAAATAACAAATTTAAAGCATCATGACTAGTTGAAAGAGAAGCCACTGAAGAAAAGAAAGGAGGTTTTATATTTTAGTAACCTTAATAACACTTTTTTCTTTCCCTTTGTATCAGAGACCACACAGTATCATTTTGCACTGGGTCCTGAAAATTGTGTAGCCAGCACTGACTAGTCTCTATCATTTATTCTTTCAGAAGAAGTTAAATATCATAGTGTTATTATCTAGAAAACATCACGCTTGGATTTGAGTAGAGATGGAATTAAATCAGAGGTGACACAGCTGTCCTCAATGTGTGAAGCCACTGGGTCTCAAATGAAAGAGAATGCTGGGAATCACATAGTGCATGCTCCATCTAAAAATACTTGATGTAAAAGTTTTAAACAGTGATGGCAAAAACAAACAAACAAAAAACTCAACTGCATCCCAATTTGCTTGGATCCCAACTGTCTGTGTCCCCTACTAAAACTGACAGATTAGTTTGAGGGGGAAGTTACATCTTTACCAAATCATTTTCTAATTCAAGAATATGAATATGCCTCCTTGTATTGATTGTCTTCTTAAAATCTTCATAAAGTTTTTTAGTTTTCTTCATTTTTGGACATAAACATTTCTTGCTGTGTTTGTTCCTATGTATTTTATTGTTTTTTCTGCTATGGTGGATGAGTTTTTTTCTATTACATTTTCTGAAATTAATGATATAAAGGAAAATAATTGAACTTTTTTATAGTTCTGGGTGGTTCTTGATGGATTCTCTTGCATTTTTTTAAGGAGATAAGTGTATTACCTATAAACATAATAATTTTTTTTCAAGCTTACATAGTTTATTTCTTTTTCTTGTTTCATAACTGCTAACCCTCCAAGGAAGATATTAAATAGCGGTGGTGATCATATAGGCTGAGATTAGTATGGTAATGACTTTTCATTTAAGATTGAAATTTGTTACTATATGAAAAAACAAGTATATTTTGATGCCTAGTCTACCAAATTTATTTTTAATGAGGTCTGAATGTTCAACTCTATTAGATGCTTTTTCAACATCTATTTTGATATTCTTGTGGTTTTTCTCCTTTAATCTATTGATGTGTTAAATTATTTAATAAATTTTCCTAGTACTGAACCATCTCCAAATTGTTAAAATAAAACTGATTTGCTTATAGTATATGGTTCTTTTAAAATTGTGCTATTATTCTTTTTTTCCAAATTTTTTTCCATAAGATATTGATATGTAGTTTTCATCTTTATGTTGTTTTCTCAAATTTTAGAATCATTTTCCGGGGAATTTTGTAAAATGAATTGGGAAGATTTACATATTATCTCCATGTACTTAAAGAGCTTAAAAATGAAAAAAGATTGAATATTTGGAAGAACTTACCTACAAAACCTTCTGGGTATGGAGGTATTTTTTTGATAATTCTTTAAATTTTTTCCAGTGTCTTTTCTGGATTTATTTCTGTTTTCCATCTCTTTCTTAGTAAATTTTGGAGCTTTTAATTTTTTAGAAAGCCTTTCATTTTACCAAGATATTCAAATTTATCATCATAAAATAGTATATGATATTTTTTCATTTCAAAAATTGTCTTCTTTATGAGGATACAATCAGTCAAATTGAAAATGTAGAAAATTCCATGGATATATGACTATATTTTTTTAACAAATAAATGGCATGAGGAAAAAAGGGGTGTTGTAGCTGTTCTAGACTTAGAGACTAAAGCAACATATTAACTAAATACTGTGTGTGGACCTTGTCTGCATACTGGTTTGAACAAAACAATTGTTAAAAGAGTTTGAGACCACCAGATAAAATTGAACACAGATTGGGTATTAGATGATATTAAGAAATTATTATTAATTTTGTTCGGTGTAATGATATTATAGTTAAGGTTCAAATTTTTAAAGTGATTTTTGTGATATACACTGAAGTATTTATGGGTAAAACTCTGTTATATGGATTTCATTAAAAAACACCAAGGGAAAAAGAAATGGAGGAGAGTAGGAGAAAGAGAGAGAAAAATAACAAGAATAACAACATGTTGATAACTGTTGATGCTGACTTAGAAGTACATAGGGATTTACCGTACTATTTTAAATACTGAAATGTATAAAATTATTCCTTCTGTATATATGAGTTATCCTTTTTACCGTTCTGAATGTTATTTATGCTTTCCTAATTTTTGTCTAAATTAGTCTTCTAGAGATATTTTTATTTAGTTGTGTTTTTAGAGAACAAGCTTTTAAACTTGTTTACTAATCATTCTTCTTTAAAAGCAGTTCATGATTTTATCTAAAAATTGATTCATCTGTCCATATTTTTTAGGTTAATTTTGTTGTTCTTTGTCCAGCTCCTTGAATTGAAAGTTTATTTCATTTATATTCTCTTTCTGGTTATTAAGTAAAGCATTTATGGCTATGAATTTCCCTCTGAGTACAGTTTTGGTGTATCTCAGAAGTTAGGACAGGCGCCATTCTTTTTTTCTGAGAGGATCTTTTGCATATGGTAGTTTCATGCTCAACATTCTTTTCTGTTTCTACCACGCCTTCCTGAACTACAGAGCCCAAAAAGTGAAGAACTATATTTCCCAGATTCCCTAGCAGACAGGGTTTTAAAGAAGATTTAGATTTAGCCAATCATATGCATCCATGCAAGTTTGGGAAGGTGGTGGGTAAGGCAGCAGCAGAGCTTCAGCTGCTAGGGCTGGCAAGCACAGTTGGAAGTGATTAATTTCTCTGCAGCTAAATTAGCAGAGGTCCTAGTGCCAGTCACTAGTTTTGTGGATGTAATATGGCAGGCAGAGGGCATCATTTTGCCGGTGCAGAGCGTAGCAGAGACTGTGGTTCCAGAGCCCGCAGCAGTAAAGACAGTTTCCTGTTTGCCGTGGCATCCTCACCAGAACTGTGTTTTTCTGTAGTAGTGGCTTCTGGTGTGGAAGGCACAGAAGCTGCCTTGGTGACACCATTTTGCAGTGTGGTTTTCAGATTCGTTTCTGAAAGCTCCACCTAGTACCTGCTCTTCAGCACAACCTTCGTACAAAACATTTAATTCCCTGTCATAATCTTCCTAAACTGGCTAGAGTGAATTCTGTTCTCTGTAACTGAAACTTGACTAATACAATAAAGGAAATTAATAGTACTACTTATGATACAGGATTGACCGTGTTTGTTAGACCAAAATAGCAATGGCTTTAAAAAGTTAAAATTTTATTTCTCTCTAAAAATAAATGTCTGAGTGGGTATGGCTGTTAGGCTCTACAAAGTTTAGGCCCTTTCTGTCCTGTTGCTCAGACATTCCTAGGCTGTTAACCTCTGTCTGCGTGGTCCAAGACAGCTTACACCATTGTCTGGTATTTCAGCCAGAGAGAAGGGAAAGAAGGGGAGACAACAACCTTCCTTTTAAAGGCATAACTCAAATGTTGCACATTAGTAATGATCATACCCCATTGGCCAGAACTGAGTCACACAGCCACACTTGGCTGCTAGGAACAGTGACCCCTTTGACTGTTTCCCTGCCTTTTGATATCGTGAAATATCTTATTATGATTACAAAAGTCAAAGAATGGCCTGGCCTAGGAAGAAGCCATACATATCCCTTACTGCTTATTATTTTCTAATATGATGAGATTGTAGTTTTCCTTTGTCCTTTCATGCAAGAATTATTTAATACCTTGCTACTCAAAGTGTGATGTGATCTAGGGGCATCAGCAGCATGGACACTACCTAGGGGCTTGTTAGAAATGCAAGATGTCAGGCCCCACCTCAGACCTATTGAACCAAAATTTGCATTTAAGCAAGAAGTACGGTGGTCCCAGGGTTACGGAAGAGAATGTCTTTAGGTCAGATTTGTATGTAACTCGGATCCCTGATGAACAGTGCATATATGATAATAATAATAATAACAATACTCATGTGGCAATAATAAATGTTGTATTCTAATAATAATAATACCCCTGTACTGTAATAATAAGTTACAGAAACTATTGTGCTCTTTAATTCAAACAAACGGAACATAAAAACAAATTCATACAAAAAGTTTAGATAGGAGATATAGAAATTTCAAAAAAGAATATTAAAGGTTAACACTCACCTAATGTTGCATCAATGTCTTGCTCACTGGAAGGGGCATTTGTGAGGCAAGAAGCTAGGCCGACATTAATGGAAGATGATGATGGAGATGGTGGCGGAGAATCGGGATTTGATCCTGTTGCTGGAGGAGGGGAGCTCACGCTGAAGTCTTTCCTGAAAAAGGTATCTGGGGTTGTTTGCGAAGCCTTTTTCTTTTTTCATCATAAATGGCCTTGTAGCAGCTGATGTTCTCGCTAATTGCACGCTAAACCTTTGCAAACCGCTCAATGTTAGGATCTTGCTCCTCGAGCTTAGCAAATCCTGCTTCACTGAGACGAAAGGCTTCAGCTAAGTCTTTTCTCCAACGTCCTTGACTCCGAATCTTCTGATTCTTCGTGTTCCTGCGTTCCTGTCGGCGGCTTCTCTATGAGGCCAGGCGCAAGCGCGAGATGCTGCGCCAACCGGCCGCTCACGCCCGCGGCGGCGTTTACATGCGCGGAAGAAACTAGTTCCCAAATTATCGATTTAATTGTTTTATTATAAATTATCCTTGTGGAGAGCCTCAGGAGCCCGTTCGTAAGGACTGAATGCCGCACATCGGGTCGTCCATAACCCAGGGACTGCCTATAATGGTTTAGAAGTCAGAAACGTACCTCAGGGCCTTGAAGTAGATGAAGCAGCCGCACACCTGTCCCTGCCGCTATTCAACCCACCACGACATGAAAGAAGACTTCAGGGAAGCATTGTTTTCTGTGGAGTCAATTTACTGGGAGCCCCACCTTGGTGAGAATAGCAGCATAAGATAATGGAGTGTCGCTGGAGTTTGCGGGGGTTCAATTCCCGTCCTGTTTGCTGCTTACTCAACTAGCCCTCTCTGTAATTTTTAGCAACTACATTGACTTCATTTTTTTCTCTTGTTACCTTACCTTTCCCTCATTCTTTCTTTCTTACTTTCTTCTTTCTCCCCTCCCCGTTTCTTTGTTTTAGGGATTACAACTAGTTGCCCAGGACTAGGTTCACCTGCAGACAAGTTTTCATTGCCTATCACAGTATTTTAAGAAAGTCTGAATTTCCATGGCATATGCCCTCTAGACTGCCACACTCCCCACCACTCCCTATGGTCTTGTCCTTGGCCCAGCCCGATTCATTAATTTACATTACTTCCCTAACCGCTATGAGCATTTGAGTTTGTAAATCAACCTATATTCTTTTTCCTTCTGATTATGTAAAATATTCAGGATTGAAGCGTTTACAATCTTCCACTCTAAAGGGAATCAAAGTACTGCCAAGAAACTGCCACTGACCAGTTCCTTCTCATTTATTTTTCTCATTTTTATTATGGAATTCCCCGCATCAGTTACTTCCTTTCTTACTAAAATTCTCATATTACATCATTTCTAGCCAACTCCCTTTATGTGATACCAAGTCCTAGGAATGTGATCCTGATAAATTAGTACTATTGGATGTGAATTTTAAAATAGTTTATGAACTAATAATTTCTGGCTCCTTGCTTAATGTCAATCATTATTGACTTTATGAGACCCACATTTGCAGTATTTTCTTCACCACATTTTATTAGTAGATTGTTCTTCATTTTCTCGGAAATCAGTTCTCTTCTCATATGCAAAATTCACATAAGAAGCATAGAGTTATTATATGACCCAGCAATTCCACTCCTAGTTATATACCCCAAGAATAATGAAAACATTTGTCCACATAAAAACTTACACAGTACACAAATATTTATAGCAACATTATTCGTAACAGCCAAAGGGTGGAAGCAAACCAAATGTCTACCAAGAGATGAATGGATTAAAAAAATGTGGTAGATCCATACGATGGAATATTATTTGGTCACAAAAAGGAATGAAGTACTAATATATGCTACAATGTGGATGAAACTAAAAAACGTTGTGGTAAATGAATGAAGCCAGTCACAAAAGGCCACGTGTTATATGGTTTCATTTGTATGAAATGTCCAGAATAGGTAAACCTATGGAGACAGAAAGTATATTTAAGTTTGCCTAGTGCAGGGGAAGGCAGTGAAAGTGGGGGTTAGGTTATAGTTTAGGGATATGGAGTTTCTTTTTTGGGTGATAAAAATATTCTAAAATTGATTGTGGTAATAGATGCCCAGCTCTGTGACTATACTAAAAAAAATTGAGTTGTACACTTTAAATGGGTGAATTAAATGTGTTAAATAAAATTTATAGGACGCCATTGGTTTGAACTGAGCTCCTACACTAAGCCCAACAGACCAAACCAAAATGAAGTTACTCATGCTGAAGTTCCACATTACCAAGCCAAAACTAAGTTGTTCAGCTGACCTTCCAAGAAATCAGAAGAGAGAGATATTAGACAAATCCTCAAACAGACCAGTTTTAACTGGCATGATAAGGAAATCCCCTCTGCTTAAGCCTTTACAAGAAAAGTAACTTTGAAATGATCAACCCACTTGTAGTTCTCTGTTTCTGCTTTCCTCGGCCCTTTTCTGACTATGAGGCCAAAGTCCTGCTCAGGTCACCAGAACACTCATTCAATTCTATGGAATGAAGTGTTGCCTAATTTTAGAATCACAAATAAAAGCCAATTAAAATTTTTGCACTAAATTTGTTACAGTTTTGTCTTCTGACATATGGCATATGAATTATATCTTAATAATGCTGTATATGACAATCCATATACAAACCCTCTCAGATGTAGTCAAATGATTTTTTACAAGAATGCCAAGACCAAGACCATTCAGTGGAGAAAGGGTAGTTTCTTCAACAAATAGTTCTCAGAAAATTGGAGATCCATATTCAAAAAAATGAAATTGGACCCTTCACTTACACCATATACAAAAAATTAACTCAAAAATGGATCAAAGACCTAAACATAAAACCTAAAACTACAAAACTCTTAGAAGAAAACAGTAAAAAAGCTTCATGGCATTGGATTTGGCAATGATTTTTAAATATGACACCAAAAGGCACAGGCAACAAAAGTGAAATTGATAGATGAATTAGACTACATCAAAAGTAACAACTTCTGTGCATCAAAGGACAGAATCAACAGTGCGAAAAAGTAACCCACAGAATAGGAGAAAATATTTGCAAATCATATATCTGATAAGGGGCTAATATCCAGGATATATAAAGAACTTCTACAACTCAACAACAACAAAAAAACAACCAATGTAAAAATGGACAAAGGTCTTGCATAGATATTTTTCCAAAGAAGGTATACAAATAGCCAAAAAGCATATAAAAAACATGCTCAATATTGCTAATCATTAGGGAAATGCAAATCAAAGCCACAATGATATACCACATCATACCGATTAGGATAGCTATTTTCTGTATCAAAAAACAGAAAATAACAAGTGTTGGTGAGGATGTGGAAAAATTGGAACCCTGTGCACTGTTGGCAGGAATGTAAAATGGTGCAGCCACTGTGGAAAATGGTATGGTGATTCTTCCAAAAATTAAAAATAGAATTACCATTTGATCTAGGAATACCACTTTTGGGTGTTTATCCAAAAGAATTGAAAGCAGGATCTTAAACAGATATTTGTGTACCCATGTTCATAGAAGCACTATTCACAGTAGCCAAAATGGAAGCAACCCAAATGTCCATCTATATATGAATGGATAAACAAAAGGTGGCATATACATACAATGGAATATTATTCAGCCTAAAAAAGGAAGGAAATTCTGAAACATGCTATGCCATGGATGAACCTTGAAGATATACTATGTGAAATAAGCCAGTCACAAAAAGACAAATACTGTATGATTCCACTTCTATAAAGTACCTAGAGCAGTTAAATTCATAGGAACAGAAAGTAGGTTGTTGCTGAGGGCTGGGGGATAGAGGGGTTAGGGAGTTGTTTAATGAGTATAAAGTTTCAGTTTCGCAAGATGAAAAAGTTCTAGAGATTAGTTTCATGACAATGTGAATATGCTCAACAGTACCAAATTATATACTTAAAAGAGTTAAAATGGTAAATTTTGTATTATGTTTATTTCATAAAATTTTTTAAAATAATCTATATTTATTTATCAGAGTTTGGGTGAGAGATCCCTCATTCACTGGCTACACTTAAAAAAAGAAGCAAGTTAATTGCTTAACATAGAGAAGTCCCTTCCACCAGTTCAAGGTAGCTTTGTATTTCTCTTTTTTTTTTTTTTTTTGAGACAAAGTCTCACTGTGTTGCCCGGGCTAGAGTGCCATGGCGTCACCTTAGCTCACAGCAACCTCAAACTGCTGGGCTCAAACAATCCTCCTGCCTCAGCCTCCCGAGTAGCTGGGACTACAGGCATGCGCCACCATGCCCGGCTAGTTTTTTCTATATATTTTTAGTTGTCCAATTAATTTCTTTCTATTTTTTTAGTAGAGACGGGGTCTCGCTCTTGCTCAGGCTGGTTTTGAACTCCTAAGCTCAAACAATCCACCCGCCTCGGCCTCCCAGAGAGCTAGGATTACAGGTG
>CAUYSK010070131.1:0-11897 GCA_963575035.1 Avahi laniger | reverse complement strand
TTCTTCTCAGGAAATTCTGTAGACATTTTAAGACAATTTTTAAGAGAAATTTATTGACATTTAGATGACTCTTTGATACACTGATTCAGGAATGTATATTTTGCTGCTTTTCTTTTCTTTTTCTTTTTTTTTTTTTTTTTTGAGACAGCGTCTCACTCTGTTGCCCAGGCTAGAGTACCGTGGTGTCAGCCTAACTCAGAGCAACCTCAAACTCCTGGGCTCAAGTGATCCTCCTGCCTCAGCCTCCCAAGCAGCTGGAACTACAGGCATGCACCACCATGCCATGCTAATTATTTATATATATATATATATATATTTTTTTTTAGCTGTTCATCTAATTTCTTTCTATTTTTTTAGTAGAAATGGGATCTTGCTGTTGCTCAAGCTGGTCTTGAACTCCTTAGCTCAAACAATCCGTCCACCTCAGCCTCCCAGAGTGCTAGGATTACAAGCGTGAGCCATCACGCCCGGCCTGCTTTTGTTTTCTTGTTACAAAGTCATTGCAGATAAATGCAGAGGAGATAGGAGATGCATGTTGGAGTATGTTTTTTACTCTTTCAGTAGAAATTCATTTTTTCAGAAGTAATTATGTGATGTATGTTTATTTCTGTGCCACTTGACAGGATGTCAGAAACAATAATGTGGGTACAACTTGAAAAGATCTCCAGGTGTGAATCACTATAGTTAAAACATTAAGTCCAAAAGGGGCTTTACTGAAAGAGCTACTCCTTAATAATATATGAATATTTTAACCCAGAGCTTTTATACCACGCAGCGTTTGTTTTATAGGTCCATAACCTAGTCATCATGAGTGAAATCCCATCTGTGATTTTCATTTTATAAAACTATTTCTCTATGATCTCCAACTATGAGTTTCTACTTTTATTTATAAGAAAACAGAAGCTGTCGAAGAGGTTTCAAGCCCTGCTACAATCGTCGCTGCATTCCTCACGGCAAGTTATGTGATGGTGAAAATGACTGTGGAGACAACTCTGATGAGTTAGACTGCAAAGGTAAATACTTGCTGCAGCAGCCTGGGCGTATTGCTATGCTAATTTCTCCTGAACTTTTCCAGAGTTTGTTTCTGAGAGCGCTGCAGTATACAACATCAAGCAACATCTGTGGACTATACTTTGGTAAATGCTGCTGGAGTTGAATTTCTAAAGTCAATTGAAAATTATGACTATATTCTCTATTTCTGGTTTCTACTCCTTTGCTCACTTTGAGACTCTTGTAATTTCTCACCTCTCCAGTTCTATTCTCCCTGTTTTTTGGACATTTATACCAGAATGTGTAATATTGAATATACTGCTCCAAAAACATTCCCTTTCATTCCTTAATTCTCTGTTTTAACCATGATTTCACTTTCCTAACCATGAGACAGGAAACTTTAGTGTTCTCCTTGATTCCCTCCTTCCCGTATTCCCAACAAATTTTCCAATTCTTTTTAATATCTGTAATGGCAATCCACTATAAGCCTGGATTTACAGAGTATCCATTTATCTGGTTTCCATACCTATATTTTTCCATCTGTATATTGTTAGTCATGCTGATAACTGTTTAACATGTCCCCACAGTGACTACTGGGGCAGACTATCAAGCTAGACTGCCCGGATTAGAACCTCCATCCCAACACTTACTGTCTAAATTTAGATAAGGCACTTAACTAGTATCTGTGACTTTGTTTCCCAAACTGCAAAATAGGAAAAATAATTAAATGATAATATTAATATTAAATAAAATTAGAACAGTACTTGGCATATAGTGAATGATATGTAAGCATTGACCTTTTATTTTTTAAATCACTGCTCTGATAAAGAACTGCTAATGGAATACCAATGTTTGCAGAATAAACGAACATTTTTTAGTATGACGATGAAAGCCTTCTAAAACATGTATCCAACAGATATTTTCAAAGCAATTTTTCCTTAAAAACACTTCCCTTTCATTGCCCTCACTTTATTGAGTATAGTGCATTAAGGGCTAAGACACACAACTAATGAGACATGCATCTGCCCTCAAAGAGTTCAAACTCTAAGTGAAAGACAGTCATGTAAACAGATGAAGAATATATATAAGACGCTGTGGTCGCACACATGAGAACATCGTTTTTTAAATTTTTGGCGTGGAAGTATCCTCAAAAGTTTCATAGACTATATTAAATTTAAGTTGAATCTTTTAGTATAAATAAGACGGAATGATTGAAACAGAAGAGAATTCCAAGTAGAGGAACAATATTGAAAACTGTAAGTAATTTGATACAGTTAAGGCTGGATTGCACATAGGAGAGTCCTAAAAACAATGAGACAAGTTAGAGAAAGGAGCCAGGGGATAAATGTGTACCTTGTGCCATGTGAAGGAACACAGACTTTATCTCGCAGTTGCCATAAAGTCTCTGCAGGTTTAAAGCAGACCACATATAATCAAATTTACATTTCAAAAAAAAAAAAGAAAAGAAAAAACAAAAAGTGTGATTGTGTGAATGAAATTTACCATAACTATAGCAGCTAAAGCCAGGAAAGAAAGGGATTAAGACAGGTATAACAACATTTAAAAGATAGCATACGAGCTCTTCTTGGATAATAAACAGAGAAAGCATGGGGAAGGATAGAGTAGTTTTATTGGGGATGTTTTGACCTGTTTTAAACTTACTTTTTTCTTCATTTTATTTATTTAGTTTTGTGGGCCCTTAGTGTGGGAATGGGGATGAGACAATAAGGGTGTTTTGCATTCTGAAGTTAGAGCACTTGTAGACATCCAAATGGAGCTGTTCCACATGCATGTACACAGAAATCTGAAACTCAGGTAGTAGATTTAGACCAGAAATATTGATTCTGGATGCATTAAGGAGAAAGAAACCTAGAGAATATGTATGAAGTAATACTTGCTTTAAAAGAGTGCATCAGAATTACTTGTTGAAATAAAAAAATTAAAAACACTGGTGCAAAAAGGAAAATTTGATCACTAATTAAAAATACTAGCATAAACAGGACTAATAGAGGGATCCTCAGAAGAAATCGTTTTCTCAAGAAAGGGGGATTATTCAACATTTTAAAATGTTACAGAGAGGGCAAGAGGGAAAGCATGGACTGGAAATGTCCACTGTACTTGGCAAATAGGAAATAATCTTTGAATTACCTTCATGAGAATCAATTTACAGAGTGAGTGGTAGGGGGAAGCCAGATCACATTGGGTTAAAGCAGAAAATGAATGGTGAAGGAATGAAGACAGTGACTGTAGATTGCTTTTGGAAAATGTTGATGGTAAAGGAAAGGTATGAAGTAGAATTGTGATGAGACAGCTGTGCAGAATTCAGAAAGAGGGAAGAATGCAAGCAAACTATTGTGCAGCTGTATGGAAGGTTGGGAAGTTACTCTGCTATCTTAGACTGTATGACTTTGAGCAGACACTTGAGTAGATTACCATCTATGGTTGACATTACAGTTTAGGAAGAGCCAAGTACATCTGCAAATTAAGTCACCTATAAGAGGTTAGAAATGGTAAAATGTAATAAGATACAGGGAGTAGATGGAGGGAAATGAATTAGCATTTGAAAGAAAGGAGGGAAGGAAATTAGAGGAAGACCAAGACATGGGCATGTTTGGTCAGTTATTTGAAAGTGGATGAAGAGAATATAATAAAGGCATTAAACCAATTTTAAAGTAAAAATATCAAGCTAGAATGTGCAGGAGCTGAACAATAAATATAGAAAGTAGATTTTAAAACAAAATTCATCGAAAAGAACCATTGGAAGTTAATAAGTTACTATGAGTTTTCTAGGAAAATGAAAGTATGTTTTCAAAAGTGGTAAATAAATTAGTGTGTTTGGGGTTATGAAATGTAATACTTAGTACATGATAGGTGCTTATTAAATTCTTATGTGGCTGGTTGAAACAGTAAGTCTTCCAAAAAATATAGACAGATTTTATTCTGTCTAGTGATATCAATACTAGCTGATGAATAACAATAAAAATAACTCAAAATGTTATTTGCCTCTTTTAATCTAAACTCTTGATATTTGTGTTATAATTATCTCAGCCACATTCTTGGGCACAGAATAGTGCATTTGGGAATCATCTTTCTTCATGGCCTTTCTTTTGTGATAATAATGTATAAATTATGGCTGTTGGATATCTTAAAAATAAACAAATAAAGCCTATGCCTCAAAGTTTTTCCTGTGTAATGTAGGACATTTGAAACTAAAATTGCTCAAGAAAAAATAAGCAGATACTTTATGACTAACTCAGAATTAATGTATTTAATTAAATGACCTAGCTCCTTTAGGATAAACAAATGGGTAGCTTTTTAGATGAAAGATTACTCAACCACATCTTTTAGGTTTGATTTTTCTCTTAATTTAAGAGAAAAATCTCCTATTTACTTATATGTCACCTTTCAAGCCACAGAAGGAAGGTTTTTCGGGGTCCATGTTCCATAAGACAGGCTGTCTTATAAGACTTATATTATTCAAATGTGTATCTATCAAGCAAACTCCCTTACAGCACATGAAAAATGATGAAGGAAAGGAATATATAAGGGCTCAAGAAGAATGGATAAGAGTTCTCTCTGCAAAATTTTTCTTCCAGTTACTCATTCTGTGTTTCTGGAGTCAGTGCATTGTTGCATATATATGCACATACAAATGACCTGTTACTTTTGAATCGAAATAAGACAAAATATACAAAAGTAAGGTATTATGATTAGAAGTCAATATATACAGGCAATTTTGATAAGACTGTGGTAAGAGGCTATGGAGGAGCCATCTGTAAATTATTTGAAGCGCTATTATTCTTTTGCTTGTTTAATTAAGATGCCAATAGTAATTATTACTATTGTGTTTTAATTCCACAAAGACAGAGAGTCTATTTACAGAGTGGAAATGGATGTTGCCAGGAATTATTTTTGGTTTCTTCTCTTTTGGGGGAAAAGAAAAATCCCCAATCCTCACCATTTTTTATTTATTGCCCCTTTATAGATATTTCTTTCATAACTGAGAACTTCAGATGTCAGGCTGTGGGAGGGGCAGGGACATGAGGAGTTGTTCATAAGGTTTGTCATTTTATATTCCCCTTCTGCTTGTGTGACAGGTTGAGTGAGTAGATTTGGGAAGAGTGTGTGATATGCCTCCTTTCCTGTTGAGATGAATATAAATTGCTCCCCTTGGGAAGTACATGAACTTCCTTGGGCCTCCAAAATATCTTTAAGTAGACTGGAGAGCGAATGGTTCTGAGGCACCCTATAGGACAGGGAACTGGGGTTTTGTTTTTGCCCTAAGTTCATAGCAAAACTTTGAACGACTCCACAAACAACAAGCTAAAGGAAAAGGATAAACATGGCTAGAAAAGAAATCATCATTCCTTTTGGGCTTAGGTTCTAAGGGTATGCCTATGCCTAAGCATACCCTTAGAACCTAAGCAGTAAATTAAATAATTAATAAAAGATGTGATTTGAAAGTAAACTTTGGAAGAAAGATATGACAGCAAATTTAATGCTTTTTTTTTTTCCTTGTCAGCTTCCTTTTGCCACATGTTGGGTAAGGAGAGTGGGAAGAGAGAATTGACTTAGGTTATCTATAAGAAACATCCTAAGAACCACAGAGAGACAAATTGATCTCCGTATCTTTCATATCTCATTAAATACTTTAATGGACATGCTAGGAAGAAAGTGGAAGAAATAGTAAAATTAAGAAAGTATATGAAGGAGAGAGTGGCTTTACTTTCTCTCTTGCTGCTACTTTTGATCTGCAATCCCTGTCTGATCTTCTTCCTTTGTAGTCTCTCATTGCTATTCCTGGTGTGGCTGTGGTATGTTTTCACTCACATTTGTAGACTTATTTTTTTCTTTTAGACTATCTAGAGGGAAAAGTCTAGTATTTTTTCCTTGGCTAATCTTTATTTGGATTACAATATTTTCTTTTCTCTCTTTATCAGGACTTTTAGCCTGAGGAAAAATTGTCAGAAAACTTTCATATTCACTTGACAAATTAGAAATTCCAGTATCTTTTTTCCTCAAAATCACCCTAAAGTTGAAACAACTTTCAATGCTTGACTGACCAAAGCAAAGTGAAGAAGGAATATAGTTGAGGCAACAGAGAGAAAGAGGTTTTGGCAGAAGAGACATTTGTTTACTTATTTAATGAAGTTCCTGCTATTTCTAAGGATTTCTGTCGTCACAGGACTCTCATTCTTGCCTATGAATGCAGGAGATATTAATTCTCACAATCACCTCATCTCCAGGGATTACAAAATTCTTCAACTACTTAATATGTCCAATTGCATTGCCACTCATAACCCTACTTACCCTCAGGCAGTTCTCAACCTCTAAATCAAGCATGAATCTGTGGAGACAGGATCAGGTAGAAAGGGGTGATCTGTTCCTATTTGTACATCTCACACACTCTAATCAGCCCTCTTCACCAAAATTGATTTACTTGGGGAAATGGGAGAAAAAATACATCCTGCAAATTTTCTGCTCCCTGTCGCATTCTCCCCATCTCCACCTGCTTCTCTTTTCCTATGCCTTTCTTTTAATTAGTATCTCCTAATCACTCTGCTCAACTTCAAAGTTAAAGTTTCTTCTCATCTGGTTGGAGTTCCTCTTTTCATTTCTTTCTTCTATGTAGAATTCAATCTAAAATTGTGTTCTCTTTGCCCGACATTTCCACTCTTCTCTCAAGTTATTCTTTACCCCTTCTTCCAACTCAGAGCTTTTGATACTATTTTTGAAATTTCATTGCTGTGAAATCCCTAAATCTCCACTTTTCTTGACAGTCGCCATCCCTCAAGTTCATGGAGTCATATTTTCCTCTTCATCCTCCCTGCCACTGCTACTCATTCAGGTGGATTTCCTGCCTTCTACTCAGAGGATTCTCTGTAGATTCTCAGAGGGAGATGGTGATGATAGAATGGGTCTCGATTGTCCCCACTGGGATCTTCCTGGCATCCTAAACTCTAAGTTCAAGGATACTGTAAGGTAGAACTTCAAGTGCATTGTGAGATAAACCTTTGAAGGCTTACCTAGGAATATTACAACTATCCAGAATGGTGTTTCGCAGAGAAAGGCATCCTGTCTTCTAAATAAAGAGATTATAAATATTCTCTTAGAACAAAGTTAATAGACACTGCTGATAGACAGTGAAGTCAGAAACAAAATGAAAATGATCGACATGATTATCTTCTTTTATATATACCATACTTACTGTTTCCATTAAATATTGAATATTAAATGTAATATAAAGAAATATAGAAGAGATTTTGCTTTCTTAAAATAAAATCTATTTTGTTTTGTTTTGGAACAATGCGTTTATCTCTACTCATAATAGCGTTATCTGTTTCACATGCTAAGATGTTATTTTTAATGAAAAAAAGTGAAGCAATTATAATTGCAAGTTGTAAATAAAACATTTATTCTAATCATCATTTAAACACAAATAAGTATGCAATTTCAAGATACGATTAAATATAATAAGAACAGTACATTATGAATACAAATGACATACACACCCTTGAGTAAAATTTGCATATTTTAAGATAACATTTTAACCATTTACAATTGATATAATTTCTATTTATAATTAAATAGGCTCTTTAAAATATCAACACTAGTAAAAGCGGCATAATCAAAGAGCCCTTCAGGTTGCACATTAATGTAATAAACCTCTGGAAATTTGAATTTGGAATAAAAAAAACTCACCTAAATTAAATTAACATACATAGCATACTGTGCGCCTGTTCACAACTGATTACTGCAAACAATTATTTGGTTATGAATGGTAAGCAACTTAGGAATGTATGATTTAGAATAAGATATTTTATCAAAGTGTATATGATGACAGTAGCATATTGAAACTGATTTTCATCTAAGCAGAACAGGGAATTGGAAAGCTATACTTTCATAACAATAAGAGATGCCACGTTTATATGTTTCTTGGCATGAGACATCCATATTTCTTATACCAAATGTTAATGATATGGCCATGTAAAGGAGTATGACATAGCATAGATGACTTTATAATAGTGTTCAGCTGTTTCCTATGAGAAACAGAACAAATGCTGTTTTTTCCCCCTCCCTATCTCTCTCTGTCTCAGCCTTTCTCTATCATAGCAGGGAATGCTCCTCTTCTTCTTGGCAACCAGATTGGGATTTCCCAGTAGGCATTTAATCAGGCATTTGCCTTACGGTCATAACTTTGCGCTATTGAAGATGCAAGGAGAGGGAAATTTTCAGCAACTTTTTTTTTTTTACGTGTTGGCTCAATACTGGAGTGGTATTACCACGGTGAGCATGGTGAACAAGGCACAGTCCCTGCTCTCATGGAGCTTACATTAGTGGGTCTTCCAGTAGCTAAAAAGAAAGTTGCAATGCAGTATGATAAATAACACAACAGTGTGGGAAGAGTTGTGTGACAGGGAAGATATGTAAGAGGCATCTAATCCAAGCTTGCACATGGAAGCCAAGATTCAAGATTGAGTTCCCGGGGTTAAAAAAGCAAAGCCAAACAAAATTATATGAATTAATTACAATATTCGAGTTGTAAAAGCGAAGAGTCATTTTCTGTCCCATCTATCCATTTATTTATTTACCTGTTTTTCTAGTTTCAACCTGTGCCACTGTTGAGTTCCGCTGTGCAGATGGGACTTGCATTCCAAGATCAGCACGATGCAACCAGAACATAGATTGTGCAGATGCTTCGGATGAAAAGAACTGCAGTAAGACATTCCGCTACATTCTGTCTGTTCATGCACGAGCACCTTGGCATTGCACTGAACACTGTCCAACTTCTTACTGAACCTTGTCCAGAACTAATATGTAATTAACCCCTGTTGTGCAGGATAATTGCATATTTACTTCTGCAAATGAAGTTAACTTTTCTTGTCTCTATGACCCACATAGAAGGCTCATAATCTTTGCAAATGAGGTATTTTTCACTTTTCTGTTTACCTGTTTCTAGATAATACAGACTGCACACATTTTTATAAACTTGGAGTGAAAACGACAGGGTTCATAAGATGTAATTCTACCTCACTGTGTGTTCTGCCAACTTGGATATGCGATGGGTCTAATGACTGTGGAGACTACTCAGATGAATTAAAGTGTCCAGGTAATTCTGGAAACAAGCAAACAAAGAAAAAAACCGGTCTTTGCCTTGAAGATTTATAGGCTGGTTAGTTGTATATAATAAATGTGTTTATTTTTATTCTTAATATTCAATGATTAAGATTAAAATATAATTGATATAAGCTAAAAAGTAATCAACATGTTGTATACATACCACTTGATCTTTTTAAATGGATTTTAAAATTATACTCAGGAAATCTATGCTAAATTTGGATCACTTTTCTTTTTCAGGTTCAGTTCATCATTAGTCCTTTTAAATTGGTGATTAGGTTTTTAAAATGTGTAATTTATAAAGCTTCAATGGAAGTGTTACATACCTGGATATAACTTCATAGACTAGAAAGAGAGAGAATATGTTTCTCATTTCTGGCTTTGCTCAGTGTTACTATGCAGCTGGTGTTTATGTGTTAGGCTGTTTAATGCACCTTGCACAATCTTTTGGCGTAGCAGTTTGGGTAATAGTTATTATTATTATTGGATCAAGGTTAGACAGAGAAATTTATATCTGACTGTTAATCATCTTTCCAACATGAACTCTGAAAAGTGTCATCTACATTCTTACAAGAATGCCTTCCAGCAAAGGTCACTTTGAGGATACTGAAATAAAAAAAAAATCGGAAAAGAAAGATGTTACCTATGTATAACTGAAAGTAGATATGATATATAAGGACACTATTAAATTTGGTCTTATAATGCTGTTTGCCTCTTCCACCCTTCTGCTGCACTCTTTTCATGTTTGGTTGATATTCAGTAACTTTCTAAATATTTTAAGACATTAGATTCATAGATATTTTGCACACCAGTTCTCTCTCTCTCTCTCTGTCACACACACACCCACGCACTCACCCAATCTACTATGTAAAACCGATATTCTTAATTGTTCATGATCTATCACTAAATTTGGCAATTGCAGCTCCCATCCTTTTGTGCTCAATGATGCGTAACATTGTGTGATGTCATTTTTGTTCCTTCTGGGTTTTAAGAGCCTAGCTGCATCGTCAAAGAGGAGAGCTTGATCTCTAGAGACCCTTAACTGTAGTTCACTGCAGTTCTTTCACATTTTAAAAAAATATTTACTATATTTTTAATTATATAAAATATTTTTAAACTTATTGTTTTAAACTCATGGAAACTGGGTGTCAAGATTCTTAGTCCAATGTTCTTTTGGCAACAACACATTCTTTCCCTTTTTCAGATTTCCGTTTATCTGTTTCTAGATAATATAGACTGAATACATAGAGAATTGTGATTCTTATATTGGTAAGAAGGAAAGGAATACTCACGCAGGTATATGAGACAGTTGCACAGACGGACAAGAAACCAGATACGAGTCAGTGTAAATACTTTAGGTTATACCTATGCAAAAGCCTAAGAAGAACTTAGACATGAAGCACACTCAAAACTTTTTAGTTTAGGCTGGGCATGAGGGCTCACGCCTGTAATTCCTGCACTTTGGAAGGCCCAGATGAGAGGATCTCTTGAGACCAGGAGTTCAAGACCAGCCTGGGCAACATAGCAAGATACAGTTGTTACATAGAAAAAATAAATTAGCAGTGTGTGGTGGTGCACTCCTGTAGACTCAGCTACTTGAAAGGCTAAGGTAGGAAGATTGCTTGACCCACAAGGAGTTCAAGGCTGCAGTGAGCTATAATCATGCCACTGTGTTCCAGCTTGGATAACAGAGCAAGACCCTGTCTCACCAATTAAAAAAAAATAAAATACTTTTTGGTTTAATGGTGAATTTGCTCAAAAAATATATTTTTGTCTTTAATTAGATCTACATTGATATCTAGAAAATGAAATGAGAATATTTTTTATTATCTTCAAATATTTATAACGGGCCATTACAGTGTGATTGTCATGTATACTCTAGGGCTTATTTCCAGATTAGGTATGGTCAATCAGTCTGAAAACATGTTAGCCTGAAGGTGCAAGGAGACGGATGCCATCGGTAAAGCAAAAATACAGTATTTCATACACATTCTTGAAGGTTATAATAATACTTCATAATTTAAAATATATATATTTTAGAAAATAATTTTATATAAGACACTTTTTTTTTTATTATTATTCCAAGGTATTGTGAGGGTACAAACATTCTAGTTACACTTTATGTCTTTGCCTCACCCAAATGCAGGTTAAAAGCGTGCCCTTCCCTCCCTTTAGTGCTCCCCATGTCCTTTAGTTGTAGATTCGCCCCCCATCCCCCTAATCCCTGGAGAGTATTTCTGCCATGTGATCACCCTAGTGGTGATCAGTTAGTACCAATTTGATGGCGAGTACAAATGGATCCCGTTTTTCTGCTCTTGTGGTGCCTCACTTTGGATAATGGGCCTAAGTTTAGTCCAGGAAAGTGTAAGAGGTACTAGATCATTGCTATTTCTTATGATTGAGTAATATTCCATTGTAAACATATACCAAATTTTGGTAATCCACTCATGGATTGACGGGCACTTGGGTTGTTTCCACATTCTTGCAATAGTGAATTGTGCTGCCATGAACATTCGAGTGCAGATGTCCTTATAGTAGAATGTTTTGTGCTCTTTTGGGTAGATGTCTAATAGCGCTATTGCTGGATCGAATGGGATATCTATTTTTAGCTCTCTGAGGTATCTCCAAATTCTTTTCCACAGAGGTTGCACTAATTTGCAGTCCCACCAGCAGTGTAAGAGTGTTCCTGTCTCTCCACATCCTTGCCAACATTTGTTGTTTTGTGATTTTTTGATAGAGGTCAATCTCATTGGGGTTAGGTGATACCTCATTGTGGTTTTGATTTGCAT
>CAUYSK010070129.1:0-39919 GCA_963575035.1 Avahi laniger | reverse complement strand
CCCAGCACTATTTATTGAATAGGGATTCATTTCCCCAGTGTATGTTTTTGTCTGTTTTGTCAAAGATCGGATGGCTATATCTGTGTTCTCAGTCCTCTTTAATTGGTCTGTGTCTCTGTTCTTGTGCCAGTACCATGCTGTTTTGGTTATTATAGCATTATAGTATAGCTTGAAGTCTGGTAAATTGATGCCTTCCAATTTGCTCTTTTTGTGTAAGGTTGCTTTTGCTATGTGGAATCTTCTCCGGTTCTATGAAGTGTAGAATTATTTTTTCTAGATCTGTGAAAAATGATGTTGGTTTTTTAATAGGGATTGCATTGCATCTGTAGATCGCTTTGGGTAGTATAGACATTTTAACAATGTAGATTCTGTTCATCCATGAGCATGGTATGGTTTTCCATCTGTTTATGTTCTCTGCTGTTTCCTTCCTCAGTGTTCCATAATTCTCCCTGTAGAGATCTTTTACCTCCTTAGTTAAATATATGTCTAGGTATTTTATTTTCTTTGTTGCTATTATGGAAGGTATTGAGTCTTTGATTTAGTTCTCAGTTGGACTGTCGGTGGTGTATATAAGAATGCTACTGACTTTCGTACACTGATTTTGTAACCTGAGACTTTGCTGAACTTATTTATCCATTCTAGTAGTCTCTTGGCAGGATCCTTGGGGTTTTCTAGATGTGAGATCATATCATCATCAAAGAGTGATGGCTTGACCTCTTCTGCCCCCATTTGAATGCCCTTGATTCTCTTCTCTTGTCTGATTGCTCTGGCTAGGACTTTCAGCACTGTGTTGTCTGGAAGTGGTGATGGAGAGCAACCTTGTCTGGTTCCAGTTCTAAATGGGAATGCTTTCAGTTTTTCCCCGTTCACTATGGTGGTGGTTGTGGATTTGTCGCATATGGCTTTTATCATTTTTGGTTAAGTACCATCCTTGCCTATTTTGTTAAGCGTTCTTATATAAAAGGGTGCTGAATTTTGTCCAATGCTTTTTCAGTGTCTATTGAGAGGATCGTATGGTCTTTGTTTTTACTTCTATTTATGTGATGAATTACATTTATAGATTTGCCTATGTTGAACCATTTCTGCATCTCTGGATGAATTCCACTTGGTTGTGATGGATTATTTTTTTGATAAGCAACTGAATTCAATTTGATAGGATTTTATTGAGAATTTTTGCATCTATATTCACAAGAAATATTGGTCTGTAGTTTTCTTTTTTTTTGTTTAGTCCTTTCCTGACTTTGGAATCAGGGTGATGTTGGGTCGTAAAACTTGTTGGGGAGGATTCCTTCCTTCTTGATGTTGTGGAATAATTTCTGCAGGATAGGCACTAGCTTTTCTTTATAGGTCTGGTAAAATTCAGGTGTGAAACCATCTGCTCTGGGACTTTTTTTTTTTTTTTTTATGGTAGGTTTTTTATTTCTGCTTCAATTTTGGTTCTTGGTATTTGTCTATTCAGGAATTCTGTTTCTTCCTGATTGAGCTCAGGGAGGCTGTATGTTTCTAAGAATTTGTCCATTTCCTCTACATTTTCAAGTTTATGTGCATGGAGATTTTTATAATATTCATAGATGATATTTTGTATTTCCATGGTATCAGTTGTCATTTTTCCCTTTTCACTGCTGATTGAGCTTATTAGCATCCCTTTTTTTCTGTTTCTGGTTAATCTAGTGAAAAGCATGTCAGTTTTGTTCATCTTTTAAAGAACCAGCTTTTTGTTTCGTTAGTCTTTTGTATAGTTCTTTTGTTATTGATTTCATTTAGTTCTGCTCTTATCTTGGTTATTTCTTTTCTTCTGCTGGGTTTGGGATTGGTTTGCTCATCCTTTTCCAGTTCTTTGAGACTATTCATTTGATTGTTGATTTGTGATCTTTCAGTCTTTTGAATGTTGGCATTTATGGCTATGAATTTTCCTCTCAGGACTGTTTTAGCTATGTCCGACAGATTTTGATAACTTGTGTATTGTTTATTATTTAGTTCAAACAATATTTTGATTTCCATGTTAATTTCCTCCTTGACCTGACTTTCATTCAGCAGTAGGTTTTTAGTTTCCATGACTTTGTGTAGAGATGAGTGTTTCTGTCGGAATTGATTTCTAATTTTATTGCATTGTGGTCTGAGAAGATGCATGGTGTAATTTCTGTTTTTGTAAATTTCTTGAGACATGTTTTATGGCCTAGCATGTGGTAAATCTTACAGAATGTCCCCTGAGCTGATAAGAAGAACATATATTTAGTGGTTTATGGATAGAATCTTCTGTAAATGTCTGTTAGGCCCATTTGTTCTAGAGTTCTGTTTAAGTCCATTGTTTCTTTGTTTATTCTCTGTTTGGAGGATCTGTCCTGTTCTGTCAGAGGGGTGTTGACATCACCAGGTATTACAGCATTGCTGTTTATCATTGTGTTTCAATTGAGTAGGATTTGCTTTATGAATCTGGGCGCACCTGTGTTAGGTGCATAAATATTTAGAATTGTTATGTTTTCTTGTTGAATTCTTCCTTTTACCATTATATAATGACCATCTTTGTCTTCCATTATTTTTATTTCAGACTAGGTTATCTGAAGTGAGAACTGCTACACCAGCTTTCTTTTGATTTCCATTTGTGTGGAATATTGTTTTCCATCCCTTCACCTTGAGTCTGAATGCATTGTTGTAGGTTAGATGTGTTTCCTGAAGACAGCAGATACTTAGCTTGTATATATTTATTCATTCAGCCAGTCTCTTCAGTGAGCATTTTAAGCCATTCACGTTTATTGAAAGAATTGATAAGTGGGGTGGATTTCTGTTCATCCTGTTGAGCAGAACTTTGTTGCTTTATCTCTTTAGCTATTGTGGTATCTGGCCTTTGACCTCTAGCTTTTGGGTGATTTTACACTGGTGAGTGTCTGTTGTGCTGATGTGCGTATGATGCAGTTCTGAGTACTTCCTACAGGGCAGATCTTGTTTTGACACATTCCCTCAGTGTTTGCTTGTCTGAGAAAGACTTTATTTCCCCTTCATATATGAAGGCTAGTTTTGCAGGATACAGAATTCTAGGCTGGCCCGTATTCTGTTTGAGAAGACTGAGAATGGAGCCCCAGTCCCTTCTCAGTTGTGAAGTCTGCAGTTAGTCTGATGGGTTTTCCTTTGTAAGTTACCTGCTCCTTTCACCTTATGGCTCATAGGAGGGCCTCTTTCATGTTTATTTTGGCCAGTCTGATGACTATTTGTCATGGTGTTTGCCTCTGCGATGAATCTCCCAGGAGTCCTTTGAGCATCTTGTATCTGGATATCTAGCAAGGCTAGGGAAATTTTCCTCAGTTATTCCCGCAGATAAGTTATCCAACCCTTGTGTATTTTCTTTTTCACCCTCAGGGATGCCTATGATTCTTACGTTAGGCCTCTTTATATAATCCTTCATTTCTTGTAGGCTTTGCTTGTTCCTCTTATTTCTCTGCTCTCTGTGACTGTCTTGTTTAATTGAAAGGTGTTGTGTTCAAGCTCTGACATGCTTTCTTCTGTCTGATCTAACCTATTCTTAAGGCTCTCCACTGTGTTTTGTAATTCCTTCAATGAATTTTTCATTTCCAGAGTTCTGTTTGATTTTTCTTTAATATTTCAATTTCTTTAGTGAATTTTTCATTCATTCTCTGCATTGATTTTGTGGTTTCTTTGTGTTGGGTTTCCATTTTATCTTGCATTTCATTGAGCTTCCTTACAGTCCATGTTCGAAATTCTTCATCTGTCATTTCCATATTTGATTTTGGTTGGAATCCATTGCTAGAGATCTGTTGCTTCCTTTTGGGGGTATTCTTTCACTTTGAGTCTTCCTACTTCCGGAGTTCTTTTACTGATTTCATCTCATCTGGAGCAGCTGTGGCTTCTTACTTTTGGATTTTCTTTTGTTCAGATAATGACATGCTCAGTTTAATCTCTGAGCCAATTGGTGGTGCTTGGGGGTGAGAATCGATCATACCTCTGTGTTTGACATTTTGAGAAAGCATCAACCTGTTTTCCACAATGACCGAACCATTTCACATTCCCACCAGCACTACACAAAGGTTTTAATTTCTCCACATCCTTTCCAACACTTATGTTCTATTTAAAAAAAAAAAAATCCTAGTGGGTATATGTGAAGTAGTATCTCATTATAGTTTGGGTTTGCAATTCCCTGTAGCTAATGGTGATGATCATGTTTTCATGTGTTGGTTGATTATCTGAATATCTTCTTTGAAAAATGTCTATTCAAGTTCTTCACTGAATTTTTATTGGGTTCTTTGTTATCTTGTTGAATTGTAAGAGAATTATATATACGTTCTGGATACTGGACCCTTGTGAATTATGTGATTGACAATTGTTTTCTTGCATTATGTAGGGTTGTCTTTTCACATTCTTGACATGTTCTCTTAGTTTTGAGAAAGTACAGTTTATCTGTTTTTTTCTTCTGTTGCTCATGCTTTCAGTTTCACATCTAAGCATCATTTGCCAAATTGATGATCACGAAGATTTACACCTGTTTTCTTCTTAAGAGTTTTATAGTTTTAACTTTTGCATTTAGGCCACTGATCCATTTTGAGCTAATTTTTACATATGGTGTGAAGCTGGAGGGGTGTCCAACTTCATTCTTTTGCACATGGCAATGCAGTTGTCCCAGCACCATTTGTTGATGACTATTTCATCCTCACTGAAAGGTCATTACATCCTCTTAAATCTGTATTGCGTCCTTTTTACAGAGCATATAGTGGAATGTTCACTTTCTTATCCAATATGACTATCTCTACCTTTGGTTGGATTAATTTATTAACATCTAATGTTATATTGATATAGTAACATTTATGTAAACCATTTACTTTTTTTTTTTTTTTTTTTGAGACAGAGTCTGGCTCTGTTGCCCTGGCTGGAGTGCCATGGTGTCAGCCTAGCTCACAGCAACCTCAAACTCATGGGCTTAAGCGATCCTCCTGCCTCAGCCTCTTGAGTAGCAGTACAAGCATGCGCCACCATGCCCGGCTAATTTTTTCCATATATATATTTTTAGTTGTCCAAATAATGTCTTTCTATTTTTAGTAGAGACGGGGGTCTTGCTCTTGCTCAGGCTGGTCTTGCACTCCTGACCTTGAGCGATCCACCCGCCTCGGCCTCCCAGAGTGCTAGGATTATAGGTGTGAGCCACCGCGCCCGGCCTAAACCATTTACTTTTAAATTTCTATATATTTTAGGGTTTTTTTAATCTACTCTTTTCTCATTTCTTTTACTATAATGTAATATTTTCTTTCGCCACATTTAGTTGTTTTCATGTCATTTTCACTATATGTGTTTAATTAGATTATCTGGTTGCTCTAGTGCTTATCATATATATATCTCTCAACCAAATCTCCCACAGATTTGTACTAGTTTTATTCCAGTGAGACACAGAAATATTATCCCTATGTAGTTCGATTTTCTTATCTCCCCCTTCATGCTGTCCATATTGTTATCTGTGTATGTTACAAACTCATCAGTAGTATTATAATTACTAATTAATATAATTTTGTGTTTTATAGAAATGAAGAGAAGAAAAGAGAGCAAATATACATTTATAGTGTTCGGTGCTCCTTCTTATTTACCATTTCTCATTCTCTTCATTTGTTTCCATGGAATCATATTACCATCTGGTGTCATTTCCTTAGTTTGATAAGACTTTATTCCCACCTGCTGTTTTTCTATTATTGACAGATATATGACATTTCTATATGTTATAGGTACAACAATACAGTTATATACATATTGTTTTATGCAGTTTTTAAACTCAGTTAGAAAAAATACACATGTATACTGATTTTTAATGAGATAATTAGTTTTACATCACTCAGTATTTTCATGTGGCTTTGTGTGGATTCTTAGATCACTTGCTTTTCAGCCTTAAGAACTTCTGTTAGTGTATTTTATAAGGTGGGCCTTCAAGCAGTAATCAGTTTTGTTCATCTGGGAATGTGTTTATTATGCCTTCATTTTGTTGTTGTTGGTGTTTTTCTTAAGATTTTTTTTTTTCAGAGCAATTTTAGGATTACTGAAAGACTGATAGTAAGGTACAGAAATATCTCATATATCCCTCCCCACATGCATAAATTCCCTGTTATCAACATCGCCCACCTGAGTGGTACATTTGTTGCCATTGATGAACTTACATATAAACATTTTTATCACTCAAAGCCTGTGATTTACCTTAGGGTTCACTCTTGGTGTTGTACATTTTGTGGGTTTGGACAAATGTTTAATGACGTGTATCCACTATTACAGTATCATACAGAATATTTTAACTGCCCTAAAAATCCTCTATGCTCTGCCTAGTAATTTGCTCCCTCCACCCTAAACCCTGGCAACTACTGACATTTTTACTGTATCCATAGTTTTGTCTTTTCCAGAATGTCATATAATTGGAATCACACAGTATGCTGCCTTTTCAAATTGGCTCCTTTCAGTTAGTAATATGCATTTAGGTTTCCTCCATGTCTTTTTATAGCTTGATAACTTACTTCTTTTTAGCACTGAACAATGTTCCAGTGTCTGGATAGAACACTATTTATCCATTCACCTACTGAGGGACATCTAGGTTGCTTCCGAGTTTTGGCAATTATGAATAAAGTTGCTCTAAACATCCACGTGCAGCTTTTTATGTGGACATAACTTGCAATTCCTTTGAGTAAATACCAAGCAGAACATTTGTTGTGTTATATTGGTAAGAGTATGTTTAGTATTATAAGAAACTGCCAAATTGTCTTCTAAAGTGGATATAACATTTTGCATTCCCACCAGCAATGAATTACAGTTCCTGTTGCTCCACATCCTTGCTAACATATGGAGTTGTTAGTGTTTTGGGTTTTGGCTGTTTTGGTAAATGTGTGGTGATGTCTTTGTTGTTTAAATTTGCATTTCCTTGATGATACATGATGTGGAGCATCTTTTCATATACCTATTTGCTATCTGCGTATCTTCTTTGGTGAGGTATGTTTTAACGTTTTGGGCCAGTTTTCAAATGGGGTCATTTTCTTACTCAGTTTTTTTTTTCTTTTGTTTTGTTTTATTTTTTTGAGAAAGGATTTTACTCTGTTGCTTGGGCTACAGTACAGTGGCATCATCATAGGTCACTGCATCCTCAAACTCTAGGACTGAAGTGATATTCCAGGCTCAGTCTTCTGAGTAGCTGGGACTATAGGAGCATACTTCCACGCCTGGCTAACCTATTTCTTTATTTATTTTGTAGAGACAGGGTCTTGCTGTGTTGCCCAGGCTGGTCTTGAACCCCTGGCCTCAAGCAGTCCTCCTTCCTCAGCCTCCCACAGCGCTAGGATTACAAGTGTGAGTCACTCACTTCACTTGGCTTCTTAATGAGTTTTAAAAGTTCTTTGTACATTTTAGATAACAGTCCTTTTTTTTTATTTCAAAGTATTACAGTGGTACAAATGTTTTTGGTTATAAGGATTGCTTTTGTAGAGCTTGTGTCAGGGTGATAAGTGTGCCTGTCACCTAGATAGTATTCATTGTACCCATTAGGTAGGTTTTTGCCCATGCTCTCCTTCCACCTCCCCCGTGATTGATTTCTATTTAGTTATACTTCCCTCTGTGCACATGTGTGTTAATCGGTTAGTTCCAATTTAATAGTGAGTACATGTGGTGTTTGTTTTCCCATTCTTGAGATACTTAACTTAGGATAATGGTTTGCAGTTCCATCCATATTGTTGCAAAAGGCATTAAGTCATCCTTTATCTCACTGGCTGAGTGGTATTCCATGGTATAAATATATCACATTTTGTTAATCCACTCATGAATTGATGGGTATTTGAGTTGATGTCATGTCTTCGCAGTTGTGAATTGTGCTGCTATAAACATTTGAGTGCAGAGGTCTTTTTTATAGAATGAATTTTTTTCCTTTGGGTGAATACCCAGTAGTGGGATTGCTCAATCAAGTGGTAGGCCTACTTTTAGTTCTTTGAGGAATCTCCTTACTGTTTTCCATAGAGGTTGTGCTAATTTGCAGTACCACCAACAGTGTATAAACATTCCTTTCTGTCCGCATCCACACCGGCATCTATTGTTTATGGACTTCTTAATGAAATCCATTCTAACTGGGATAAGGTGATATTTCATTGTGGTTTTAATTTTCATTTCCCTGATAATTAGTGATGTTGAGTATTTTTTTTTCGTATGTTTATTGCCATTTGTCTATCTTCTTTTGAAAAGCTTTTATTTATATCTTTTGCCCACATTTTAATGGGGTGGTTTGATTTTTTTCTTGCTGATTTGTTTGAGTTCTTTGTAGATTCTCGTTATTAGCCCTTTACCGAATATTTATATTTTTTCCCATTCTGTAGGTTGTCTATTTGCTCTGTTGATCGTTTCCTTGGCTGTGCAAAAGTTGTACATTTTATATTTAGGTCTGTGGTCCATTTTGAGTTAATTTTTGTGAAGAGTATAAGATTTGTGTCTAGATTCATTTTTTGGAATGTGGATATCCTGTTGTTCCAGCACCATTTGTTGAAAAGATGATCTTAGCTCCATAGTATTGCCTTTGCTCGTTTGTCAAAGATCAGATGATTATGCTTTTATGGGTCTTTTAATGGGCTCTCTGTTCTGTTCCACTGATCTGTTTGTCTGTTCTTTCACCAGTACCATAGCGTCTTGATTGCTTTATATTAAGTAACTTTATGGTAAGTCTTGCAGTTGGGTAGTGTCATTCCTCCAGCTTTGTACCTTTCCTTCAATATTATGTCAGCTATTCTGAGTCTCTGGCCTCTCCACATAAACTTTAGAGTTAGTTTGTCAATATCAACTAAATAACTTGCTGGGATTTTCGTTGGGATTTCATTAAATCTATAGATCAAATTAGGAAGAACTGGCATCTTGACACTTGAGTCTTTCCATACATGAAAATGGAATAACTCTCCATTTATTTACGTCTTCCTTAGTTTCTTTCATCAGAGTTTTGAAGTTTTTTCATATAGATCTTGTATATATTTTGTTAGATTTATACCTAAGTATTAATATTTCATTGGGGGGACGACTACCATAAATGATATTGTGTTTTTAATTTCAAATTCCACTTGTTCATTTCTGACATATAGGAAATTGACTTTTGTATATTAACCTTTATTCTGCTACCTTGATATAATTACTTGCTAGTTCCAGGAGTGTTTTTATTGATTTTTTTTTTTTTTTTTTAGTATTTTCTACATAGATAATCATGTCCTGTGTGAACAAAGTTTTATTTCTTTTTTCCCAATCAGTGTACATTTTATTCCTTTTCTTGTCTCGCTACATTAGCTAGGACTGCCAGTATGAGATTGACAAGAAGTAGTTAGAGGGGAAATCTTGCCTCGTTTCTGATCTTAGTTAGAAAGCTTCAAGTTTCTCACCATTAAGGATAACGTTAGTTGTAGATTCTTTGTTATTTTTTTATCAAATTGAAGAAATTCCTCTTTATTTCTAGTTTACTGAGAGTTTTTATCGTGAATGGGTATTGGATTTTTGTCAAATGCTTTTCTTTGTCTATTGATATGATCGTGTGTTTTGTTTTTGTTTTTTTTTTTTTTTAGCTTTTTGATGTGATGGGTTATATTAAGAGATTTTCGAATGTTGAACCAGCCTTACATACATACTTGGATAAATCCCACTTATCATGGTGTATAATTCTTTTTATACATTGTTGGATTTGATTTGCTAATATTTTATTGAGGATTGTTTTACACCTACATGTTCATCAGAGATATTGGTCTTCAGTTAGTTTTCTTTTCTTGTAATTTTTTTTTTTTTTGCCTGATATTGCTATTCGGTGATGTTGGCTTTATGGAATGAGTTAGAAAGTATTCCCTCTGTTTTTATCTTCTGAAAGAGATTGTAGAGAATTGTTATAAATTCACCAGTGAACCCATCTGGGACTTTTGCTTTCTGTTTTGGAATGTTACTAATTATTGATTGAATTTTTTAAATTGATATGGGACTATTCAGATTGTGTATTTCTTCTTCTGTGATTTTTGGCAGATTGTATCTGTTAAGGAATTGGTCCATTCCATCTAGGTTATCAAATTTTGGGGCATACATTTATCATTCACTTAATGTCCTTGGGGTCTGTAAGGATGTTTCCTCTTTCATTTCTGATATTTGTGATTTCTGTCCTCTTTCTTTTTTTCTTAGTCTGACTAGAAGTGTGTCTATTTTACTGATGTTTCAAAGGCCAGATTTTGGTTTCCTTCATATATTCCGTTGATTTCCTATGTCTAATTTCATTGATTTCTGCCAAGTTTTTATTATTTTATTTCTTCTGTTTACTTTGGATTTAATTTTATCTTCTTTTTCTAGTTTCTTATGGTGTAAGCTTAAATTATTGATTTTAGATATTTTTTCTTATTAATCATACATGATGTAATCACTGGGATGTATTCTGAGAAGTGCATTGTTAGGTGATTTTATGCTTGTGGGAACATCATAGAGTATACTTAACAAACCTAGGTGGTATAGCCTGCTACACACCTAAGGTGTATGGTATTGATCCTAGGCTACAAACCCATACAGTATGTTACTGTACTAAATACTGTGGGTAGTTGTAACACAGTGTTAAGTATTTGTGTATCTAAACATATCTGAACACAGAAAAGTACAGTAAAAATATGGTATAAAATATAAAAAATGGTACACCTGTACAGGGCAATTACCACGAATGGAGCTTGCAGGACTGGAAGTTGCTCTGGGGGATTCAGTGAGTTGGTGAGTGAATGTGAAGGCCTAGGACATTATTACTGTAGACTTTATAAACACTGGACACTTAGACTGCACTAAATTTATAAAAACGTATTTTTCTTTTTTCAATGATAAATTAACCTTAGCTTACTTTTTTACTTTATAAACTTTTAAATTTTTTTTAAACTTTTACACTTTTTCTAATAACACTTAGCTTAAAACACATGTACAGCTGTACAAAAATATTTTCTTTCTTTATACTCCTATTCGATAAGCTTTTTCCTATTCTTAAATTTTTTTTTAATGTGTTTTTACTGTTTAAACTTTTTTGTTAAAATTTAAGACATACACACACTTTAGCCTAAGCCTACACAGGATCAGGATCACCAATATCACTATCTTCTACCTTCACATTTTGTCCCACTGGAAGATCTTCAGGTCAGTAACATGAATAGAGCTGTCTTCTCCTATGATAACAATGCTTTCTTCTGGATACCTCCTGAAGGACCTGTTGGAAGCTGTTTTACAGTTAACTTTTTTTTTTTTTTAAAAGGAATATGCTCTAAAATAATGGTAAAATATATGGTATAATAAATGTAAATACCAGTAACAGTTGTTTATTGTTATCATCAAGTATTTTGTACTGTACGTAATCGTGGTATACTTTTATATGACTGGCAGTGCAGTAGGTTTGTCTACACCAGCATCACCATGAACACATTTGAGTAATGTGTTGTGCTTGGGCATTGTTACTGCCATGCCTTCTCTAGGTGATAGGAATTTTTCAACTCCATTGTAATCTTATAGGACCACTATCATTGTATATGCAGTCTGTCATTGACAGAAACGTGTTATGTGGCACATGATTGTATATGCATTCCATGCTATAAATTTCCCTCCAAGCACTGCTGTCACTGCATCCCATAAATTTTGGTAAGTTGAGTATCATTTTCATGTAGTTGAAAACATTGTAAAATTTCTCATCAGATTTACTCTTTGACCCATGTTTTATTTAGAAGCATCTTCTTTAATCACCACATATTTGGGGATTTTCCAGGTATCTTTCTGTTAATTAATTTCTAATTTCATTCCATTCTGGTCTAAGGGAAGACATTGTATGATTTCCGTTTTTTAAAATTTTTTAAGGTGGGTCCTATGGCCCAGAATGTAGACTATTTTAGTGATTGTTCTATGTAAGTTGGAGAAGAATGTGTATTCTACTGTTTTGGATGAAGTAATCTATAGACGTCAATTATATCCAGGTGATAGATGGTGTTGTTGAGTTCAAATATATCTTTACTGATTTTCTGCCTGCTGAATCTGATAGGAATCTTGAAGCCTGCAGCCAGAAAATGGATTTGTCTATTTCTCCTCACAGTTCTACCAGTTTTTACCTCATGTATTTTGACACTCTTTTGTTATGTGTATATACGTTAAGGATTGACCCCTTTATCATTGTGCAATGCCTCTCTTTATCCCCGGTAACTTTCCTTACTTTGAAGTCTTCTTTGCCTGAAATTAATACAGCTAGTGCTGCTTTTCTTTGATTAATGTTAGCGTGATATATCTTTCTTCATTCATTTACTTTTAGTCTATATGTGTCTTTAATATAAAGTGGGTTTCTTGTAGAGAACATGTAGTTGGGTCTTGTTTTCTGTTCTAACTTTGACAATTTCTGTCTTTTACTTGATACTTTCACATTCATATTTGTTACTGGTTTCTGTTTGTTTTCCTTGTTCTTTGTTCCTCTTTTTGTCTTCCACTCTTTTTCTGCCTTTTGTAGTTTTAATTGAGCATTTGATATGATTTTATCTTCTGTCTTTTCTTAGTATATTAGTTGCACTTTTTTTCCACCTTCTTTAGTTGTTGCCCTAGAGTTTGCAGTATACAATTACAACTAATCTAAGCCATCTTTCAAATAACACTATCCCACTTTTACAGATATTGTATGTTATAATATAATAATCCTAACTCATCCTTCCTGTTCCTTGTATCATTGCTAGCATTTATTTTAGTTATATGTAAGCATGCACAAGCACATTATGAACATACATTGAATATGTTGTTGCTATTACTATTTTGAACAAATTGTTATTTGTTATATCAATTAAGAGTAAAAAAAGTTTCGTATTTTACCATCATTTATTTCTTTTGTGAAGCCTTTCCTTTCTTCATGTAGGTCTAAATTTCTGACATACGTTATTTTCATTTTTCTATAGAACTTCTTCTAATATTTTTAAAATTCAGTTCTGTTGGCAACAAATTCCCTCAATTTTTGTTCATTTGAGAAAGTCTTTACTTTTCCTCCACATTTCAAGTATAATTTTACTTGGCACAAAATTCTAGGTTGGTAGTTTTTTATCTCAACACTTTAAACATTTCACTCTACTCTCTTCTTGCTCACATTGTTTCAGAGAAGTTAGATATAGTTCTTTGCTTCTTTATAAGTAAGGTGTTTTTTTATCCCTGGCTTCCTTCAGGATTTTTTTCTTTTTATTTGATTTTTCTGTAGTTTAATAATGATATGCACAGGTGTAGGGTTTTGTTTTGGTTTTGTTTTTGTTTTTGGCATTTATCTAGCTTTATGTCCTAAGCTTCTGGATCTGTGGTTTGGTGTCTGACAATAATTTGGGGAATTTCTTAGTCATTGTTGTTTTAAATATTTCTTCTCTTTTCTTTTTCTTGTTCTTCTACTTGTGGTATTCCCACTATGTGTATGTTACACCCTTTGTAGTTGTCCCACACTTCTTCGATGTTCTTGTTTTTCAGTCTTTTCTCTCTTTGCTTTTCAGTTTTGGAGGTTTCTAATATTACATCATATGTATATACCACATTTTTTAATCCTTTTGTGAGTTGATGAACATTGGGTTCCCCCACCACCACCACTGCCACCACTTTTTGGCTATTATTTGCCATTTCTATATGTTCTTTGGAGAAATGTCTATTCAGATTCTTTGTCCATTATTTAATTGACTTACTTGTGTCTTGTTATTGAATTGTAGGAATTCTGTATGTATTCTGTATGCAAGTTTTTTAAATCAGATGTAGGATTTGTAAACATTTTTTCCCATGGATGTGTTGTATTTTCACTTTCTTGATACTATCCTTTTTCGCACAAAAGTTTTTATTTTTAGCAAGTCCCATTTATGTATTTTTTCTTTAGTTTTTTGAACTTTTTGTATCATATTTAAGAAACTATTGCTTAAAACAGAGTCATGAAGATTTACACCTTTGTTTTTGTCTGAGAGTTTTATAGTTTTAACTCTTCAATTTAGATGGGTAACCATTTTGAATTAATTTTTAGGTGGTGTTAGGTAGGTGTCCAAATTTATTCTTTTACGTGTCAATATTCAGTTTTTGGAGCACCATGTGTTGAGAAGACTATTCTTTTATTAATACCATTTAAACGTCCTGGCACCTTTGTGAAAAATCAGTTGACCGTAAGTATATAGGTTTATTTCTAGATTCTCTATTTTATTCCAGTGATCTACATGTCTATGCTTAAGTCAGTTCAACCTGTTCTTGATTAGTGTAATTTTGTGGTAGGTTTTGAAATTGGAAAGTGGGAGTCCTATAATTTTGCTTTCTTTTTTGAGATTATTTTGGCTCCTCTGGGTCCTTTGTATCTCCACAGGAGTTTTAGAGTAAGCTTTTCCATTTCTGCATTCTTGCCTGTCCTTTTCTTGGTGTTGGTTTTGGGGAAGCTGGAGTGCATCCTACGTTGAGAGAGATCCCACTCTATTAATGAATGAGTAATAGTGATTATGGCCTGAAGATTTCAAGATGGGACATGGTTAAAAAATGTGTTGTTCTACTTTTATGCTATGAAATTCCCAATAGTAAATGTACATGACCAGAAAACTTGAGATTGTCAAATGAAGCACAATGACAACCTTTGAGAGAGTCATTGGAAATTTATAGTCATATGCATTACAATGGAAGATACAGCATCATTAGTAATGATTTAAGCAGCATTAAATAAATGGCATTAATGAACTACAGCAGATACACGTTGTTTCAGTACTAACATGTTCTAGGAGTCATGACATTGTGTGTCATAATAATGTTACCTTTTTCTTGGGTGAGCATTATAAGATTAGCCAGGAACAGCACATTTGATAATGAAGAATTTAGAGATGGTACCTGGACACTGTGAAGAATGTTCATTTTTGTGATTGGCCAATAAATACTTAGAGTACCTCTTTTCTACCAAATATTCTAAAATTTTATTGGTAAGTCATTCAGCACCCATGGGTCCATGAATTTTGTAATGTATTTTAAAATGAAATTATTTATATAGAAAGGACCTCACAAAAATTATTTGCCCAGAGCTTCCACAAATCCCAGGGTAGCCCTGCTCAAGTTTACATTAGTAGATATGATCCCAGCTGTTGTTGGGAGATCAGGCTTGGCTTTCTTTCAGCCTAAATGGTTTAGCTTACATGAGAATAAGTAATATTTTCAAACGTAAAGGACAAAATGAGTAAAATGAGTTGAGCTTGCATTGTTCTAGTTTCAATAAAAGTATTGTTTAGAGTGAATCTTCATGGATGAGGGATCACTCTGAGAAAGTAAAAAGTTTCTTTAACTGGATCTATGAACTTGTCTTAATACAGCTGCTTGTGAGGGGTTTTGATTTTCCTGGACTATGTAGAGAAGAGGAACAGTGATCTGAGGGTATTAATAATTATAAACTGTAATAGGTAGGATTTATAGATTTATAACAAGTAAACATGAAAATATTTTCAAATGTTGTGTTTGCTTTTCATTTCCATTTTAAATATTATCTTTAAGAAATGATTCACAATTCAAGAATTAAGACCGGACCAAAAAACATGGAATTAAATTTTAGGAACTTTAGAGATTTTGTTTGTACCTTTTTAATAAAAACCAAACTGAAAATATTCAAGATTGTGCTTTGGTAAGATTGCCCCTTGTGTTTAATTTACTGTGTTTCTGGTGAGAACTAATTTACCATGATCCTATTGTGAATTATTCTACTGCTTTCCTATGGGGAACTAACCTAACATGCTCCTATTGAGAACTAATTTTCCATGTTTCTATGATGGTAGCCAGAGAAAAATATTTGAAGGTGAAAAATTATCTATCTTGCTTTTTATGTAATCTATATTTTTCTTAATAATTTTCACACATTTTTCACTTTCCTGAAGATGATTGTAGATGATTAGTAGATGAGAAGTAACTAAGCACTAGGGCTTGTGAAAATGGATATTTATTTAAATAAACCACAGGAGAAAGATTTTCTTTACCGCTTTAAGGACTTAGAGTGATAAAAAAACCTCACTATTTTAATTTAAAACAAAGCTTGAGTTGAATACCTTTTGAGCATTACATAACTGTTTACAATTCTTCCATTGCTGCTTTAATTTCTATCCATGAGTAAGTGTAGTCTTTGCAAAATTATAATCTAGTTGTGATATAATTTTGTGGGGCTTTTCCAGTTCTTCATGCTTATCATTTTTAGTGGCTGTTATGATTTTATATTATGCCTTCTTTCTTCACCTTCCAAATGGATAAATAGTTTCTAACACAAAGGAGGCCATCAGTGAATGCATACATTTGGGACATTTTGTCACATGTGGCTGCAGGTTCCAAAGGGGAGATATAACTATGTGATTCAAAGTAGTTCAGTTTCTGGCTTCTTCTAAACATGTTTATTGTACACTGATAAAGCACTTTTTACTTAACCATTGCTCTCTTATTATAACCAAGAAAGTATTTATATAATGCCTGTTTTCCCGCCTAGAATGTAAGTTTCATAACAGCAGGAATTTGCCCTTTTTTATTCATTATGTTATTCCTAGCCCCAAGTACAAGTACTTAATAAATATTTGTTAAATTAGTTTAATAAATATTTGTTAGATTGAATTATCTAATTTTTCATTTATTAAAAATGTCTGCATATAGGCAGATATATATGTATACAGATAATGTGCACATCTCTTTTCTTTTTAATTTCCTTAGAGTAAAATCAGTAACAACAGAGACAGGATTATGCATGGACTTTTGTCTTAAAATATTGAATACATTATATATTATATACATTATATGAATACATATAAATATATTATAAATACTTTTCTCTATTTTTCTGTGACCTCTCCTTGGTGGTTTTTTTAATCTGTCCTCCATTTATGTCTCTCACACTTAATTTGACATCTTAACTATGCTAATAAACATTGGCATTTAGAGACGAATGAGATGCAGACTGTTAGGGCACTTATAGTCAATGAGAGATGTAGAAAAGCTGACTGAAGAAAGCACTGAAGAGGACTGTCACATGTCACATTAGATTGAGGGCAACCAGAAAGGTATTCCAGAGAAGGAGATTTTGGATTCAAGGTGAAGCGTAAATAGGTATTAACCAATTGAAGATCTTTGGGAAAGAATGTGCTATGTGGTTGCCAGAAGACAGTAACCCTTTTGCTTGGGATATCTTTGATCACATAGTATTACAGAAGTCTAACTATTCATACTAAAATTTTGCAGGAGGAGGGAGTTTTACATAATTAGGGGGAGATTTCTGTGTGCTTATTTTCATATAAAATAATCTAAATCTTAGAGAAGTTAAAGGGGCCCTGTAATATATACTACTCCCTGTTTTATTAGATCTTAACCCATTCCGTACCCTCAACAAAGGAAATCCCTGAAGGTAAGATGGTGAGACCCATCCGTACCAAGGATCAGCCCTATTCATGAAGGCTATTTGTTTAATAGACATAGAGTAGAGCAGTAGTTGTTTCAAAGTATATTTTAAATTTTTTAGGGAAGTTAAAATACTTGTTTACTGTTTGATTTCTCTTTTTGATATTTCTATCTACCCATTTAGGGATGTATAATGTGGAGAAGTGTGACAAGCATTTATATAAATGCTTTAAAGAATTACAGGTGCTTTTATAAAAGTATGTATACTGGGGACACAAAAAGTGTGAGAGGAGCTTTCATAATTTCTATCATACTTAAAATAATTATTGAGAAATACATATTCTGCTAATACTTTTAATAATAGTAGGATTTGAAAACATTTTAAATCTTTTAACATACTTGGATTTTGCTATGGTGTGAAGAGTAGGTTTGAATTCAATTACATGCTTATTCTAATACTTTTTAACTGTTGATTCATTTCCCTTATATTTTGCCACATAGAATTTATAATATATTAATTTTTTACAAATAGTAGGGTCTGTTCCTATGTTCCCTGTTGCGTTCTATTTTTCTCAATTTCTATTTTTGTTATATAGTATTATGTTTTAACTATTGCCAATAGTTTTTTTTCCTTACAACTGACTGATTTAGGCCTATTCTATTTTTTTCAGCAGAAGAAGTAGATGTGTTACAGTTGTTCTAAAGGAAAGCAACTCTGGCTGAGAGAATGCAAGATTAGCTCCAGTTTACTTAGCTAATTAGTGTGGAACCTTATTGAATCCGGACCTGTCTGACGTAAAGCCTGTGTTCTTACTGTTGTACCCAGTGTCTTCCTGCTTTTCTCATGTGTTTCTAGCTACAGTTACATGAGGTAGCTAGTAGTATTCTTGTCTTACAGTGAACTAAGCTGAAGACATGGGATGCAGTTAGCTTATTTAAAATTACTGAGCTAGTGGATGGAAGAGTTGGAATTTAAATTGAAGTCGTTTTGACTGTTGTATAAGAAAGAATATATCTGGTCTTTTTCCAGGTTTTTGGCACAGATCTTCAAAAATCCTTGGAATTTCTTGAGTGATAGGAGTGTCTTTGTTATGCTAATTAGGCAGATCTCTAGATGGCTTAAAGGGAAGGCTGGTTACTAGCAAAACCAAGTACATGACTGAGACTTCAGCCCCTAGATCTCTAGGGAGGCCATTGATTTAATCAATCACACCTATGTAACAAGACTCAAAGAAAAACTGTAAACTGAAGCTCAATGGCTCTTCCTGGTTTTTGAACACACAGTGTTTCTGGAGGGTGCTGTAACCTGGCTCCATGTCACGGAGTCAGGAGAGGGCATAGAAGCTCTGTGACTGGGACCTGCCTAGGCCTCACCTTATATGTAGCCTTTATATTAATAGTAAAACTGGTGGAAAGTGTAGTACTTTCCCTGAGTTCTATGAGTTTTTATAGTGAGTTATTAAACCTGAGCAGGTTGTGGGAACCCTTGTGTTTCTAGCTTTTCAGCCTGGGGATACCTGGAACTTGCAGCTGATATCAGAAGTGAGGGCAATTTTGTGTGGAAGACTTTGCCCTTAACCTGTGGGATCTGTGCTAACTCAGGTGATTAATGTCAGAATTGAATTGTAGCATACTCGGTTGGCATTAGAATAATTGGAGTTGAAACAGTGTGCTGATATATAACCTTTTCCTGACATATTTGCATGTATCATTTCATATAATTCTCACAGCAACTGTATTCCCTTTCCAGCTGTAAGATTTATGTTCTTTAAGTCTCTCACAGCAGAAAAATTTCTGTATAAGTAACTTAAAACGTATGGTAAAAATAATGTTTGCATGACTTTGGTTGTAGGTTAGGACTTTTAGATATACATAAAGTGTATTTTTTTGTTTAAAAAATCCTTGTAACTAAATATTTCACACATTTAAATTAATAATAATAGATTATTAAATACTAAGTTCCGTTTACATTCAAAATTTCTTTTTTTCAGTGTAAATAAAATGTTTCACTTTGTTGCAGGTAATTCTTATGCAAAGCAGAACTTTATATTTCTACAGTTCTATCTTCATCCCTGTGTTTGCTGCTAAATTTTACATTGTTGACACTAAGTTTTAGTTTCCAGAGCCACGAGTAACTTTTGTTCCTCATCTGGGAACAACTTAAGGGAACATGCCTATGTACATCCAGCGGCATTTTTCAAATTCCTTTACTAAAGCTTCATTGCTGCCTGAGATCATCAGTTCTTGTCACAGCATGGAGCAAGCAGCAACACTGTCCCACTTAGCTTTCTCAGCAGCCCCTGTGGGGGTCTTCGCCTTACCCTCTGCAGTCTCCTCCAGAACCACACAGAGTATTTCTTAGGGTGGTGTGTGCTGCACTTTGACTTCTTCTCTCATTGCCCACATTCTCACCAGTATATTTGCTGCAGCTCTGCCTTTCATCTTAGCCTGTGTTTCCATTCTTCACCCTGTGTTACTGTTTCTAATATCCCAAAAAGGATATTTTATGTGAAATTTTGTATTTAAGGAAACTATTATGGAAGTCTAACCATTTGAACTAAAATTTAGCATAACGAGGCAGATTTTGCCTAGTTTGGGAGACATTTCTGTGTTTATTTTCATATAGAATCATCTGAATCTTAGAGAAGTGAAAGCCCGAGGACCCACAGTTGATAAGTGGATGACTTGCCAACCTGAGAGGAGGCCCAATGCCGCCCCTCACCACTCTCCTCGCTGCAGTGTTTCTGCCCTGCGGTTTCTAGTTATCAAGGGAACAGGCAGATTCTCTTCCTCACGTTTCTGATCTGTGTTCTTTTGTACTTTGAAATTAGTCCTTACTTTACTTTTTACTTATTTTATTTTATTTTATTTTATTTATTTTATTTTATTTTATTTTATTTATGTTATTTTATTTTATGTTATTTTATGTTATGTTATGTTATTTTTGAGACAGAGTCTCACTCTGTTGCCCCTGCTAGAGTGCAGTGGCATCATCATAGCTCACTGCAACCTCAAACTCTTAGGCGCATGCAATCCTCCTGCCTCAGCCTCCCGAGTAGCTGGGACTATAGGCTTACACCTCCACGCCTGGCTAATTTTTTCTATTTTTGGTGGAGAGGGGGTCTCGCGCTTGTTCTGGCTGGTCTCGAACTCCTGAGCTCAAGCAATCCTCTTGCCTTTGCCTCCCAGAGTGCTTAGGATTACAGGCGGGAGCCACTGTATCTGGCCTCTAATTTTATATTTTCAAAGGTAGCTTTTAGTACACATCATAAACTCCATTTCTTATTATTACCTTTCTTATGCATCCTGGTATTTAAATATTTACTTACCTTTAGTGCAGACACCTTTCTTTCTGATTTTAGGCTACACTGTACCGACACAGTAATTGTGGGGATTTTCTAAGTATGTTCTTAAAACCAAACTGGTGATGTTTATGAGCAGACATTTCAGAATATATAGGTAATTTGTAAAATTAAATCTCCCAGTTGTATCTGAGGTTCCACTGGATTGGAAATTATTAAAAAACACACACTCTCCAAGTTCATTATCTGGCTGTTCTAATTTTATTATACTAGTAAATTAATATTATGTTTAATTAAGTGATGTTATGTTTTTCATGTTAACTTTCCACTTAGGAAAAGTTTTGAAGATTGTAGCCTTGTTTTGTTCATTGATTAGATTGTTCTTTTTTTATTCTTTTAAATTACCTAATACTAGTATTCGAGGATATAGAGTGCCTTTACTGAGCTAATTTTCCTAAAAAAACTTATTTGGAATATAAAAATCTATGGTATTAAAATTAAGCAAATTAGGAAAACAAAGGTTGCCTTATTGTCTCTACTATTTTTGACTCCAGGTGTCTGAAAGTTGGACTTTTTTGTGTTCAGGAAGAGACTTTGCATCCCTTTAGTCTACGTTTGGATTTCTCTTTCCCATTACTTAGCATAGACGTTGGCATGTACCAAACGTTTACTCAGTCAATGGATTAGTGACGTGAAGGATGTGAAGCAGGTTCACTGTGCATTGGTTGCCAACTTGTCTGAGTCTAATGAGACAGAGTCCACAGCATGTTACATGAGGCAGGCTTATGACTTACAGATAGGCAGTGAGAGACAGAAGAAGTCTAAGGACTTCTTGCCAGCTGGTCTCCCAAGGCTCAGGAAAGCTGCCAAGGGCAGCCGTAGACTCATCTGTGTGTATTCCCCTTGCACCACAACTAAGGGACCCTGAAAGCAGCCCTCCCAGGGTTTTATACCACAGGGAGCACAGGTCTTTTGGGCTAAAGTGTTGAGGGACATCCTGCTCTGAGGGAAGGGGTGATTGGAACAGAGCTTGGGCTGCTCCAGCCAGTCCTTCCCTATTTCAGGATGTTTTATTCCTAGCACACTCTAAAGTTGTTCTTGAGACCAACAAGGAAGAAACGGGAGAGAACTGGGTCAATCAAAGGCCATCTGGAGAACTTCCCTACGGAGGGGAAAAAGAAAATGCTTGTAGGACATTCATGTAACCTTCTGTATCAAACACTCTACTAGGTCATTTTATGTATTTTGTTGATTTTTTAAAAGTAACAATCCAATAAATTTGCTGTTATTGTAATCCCCATTTTAAAGGATGAAATTTGTATGAAGAGGGATTAAGTAAATTGTAGCAAAAAGGATTTGCAGATTCCCAAGAAGAAGCTCTGAGCAGGAAAGGGATGTTTCATAGTATGATTGCTAAGATTGGTGGTTCTAAACCTTTTTTCTTCCTTGACACATGTGAAAGGTGACATTTAATGTAATTTATGCATCATACTTTCAGAGTCATGTGCATTTCTGGCACTAGCTAATAATGTCATGTCTGCCTTCTTTCCCAAGAAAGCCTGCTGAAATGTGAGTAAGTGTGATGGGAATCTAACTTCTTAATTAAGGGGGCAAATGTAAGCCATGGTATCATTAATAACCATATCTTACATCCCTTCACAGCCATTGATCATAGCCCATATTATATTATGGTTATGGAAATGGCTGGCTTAAATGAAAGTTTAATATAACATTTGAGAAACAACTTTTGTGTGATATAGTCCCCCCTTATCCGCAGTTTGACTTTCTGAGGTTTCAGTTACCCATGGTCAACCTTGGTCTGAAAATATTAAATGGAAAATTACAGAGATAATGATTTGTAAGTTTTAAGTTGCACACTTTTCTGAGTAGCCTGATGAAATCTCTCAGCATCCCACTCCATGCCACCTGGGATGTGAATCCTCCCTTTGTCCAGCTACCCACACTGTAGCTGTTTCCTGCCCATGAGTCACTTAGTAGCCCCTCTGTTATCAGATTGACAGTCATGGTATCTCAGTGTTGTGTTCAGGTCACCCTTATTTTACTTACTAATGGCCCCAAAGTACAAGAGCAGTGATGCTGGCATTTTGTTATAATTGTTCTGTTTTATTATCAGATATTGTTAATCTCTTACTCTGCCTAATTTGTAAATTAAATTTCATTATAGATATGTATGTATGGGAAAAAACACAGTATATACAGCAATGCCTCCTTATCCACAGTTTTGCTTTTTGCAGTTTCAGTTACCTGCAGTCAACTATGGTCCCAAAATAGGTGAGTACGGTACAGTAAGATATTTTGAGAGAGAGAGAGAGAGAGACTACATTAACATAGCTTTTATTATAGTATATTGTTATAATTGTTCTGTTTTATTATTAGTTGTTGTTAGTCTCTTACTATGCCAATTTATAAATTAAACTTTATCATAGGTGTGTACGTATAGGAAGTATCATAGTATATATAGGATTTGGTACTATCTGTGGTTTCAGGCATCCACTGAGGGTCTTGGGCCATATGCTCTTGGATAAGGGGGGACTACTGTATTGATTCTTATTTTTAGGTCTCAAGTCTTAAAAGCAATGTGAAGAAATGAGGTGATTTAGAAAGGAAACTTTTGAGTTGGGTTTTGAAGGCTGAGTGAGATTTCATGAAGTAGAAAATGTGGTACAGACGTGGGGTGAAATGTGTATTTAATTGTCGCAGCAAGCTGGAGTGTGGAACTGTAGGATGGGGAAGATGATAAGAGATGAAACTGTAATGGTGGCTTGGGGCAGGATTGTGAAGGGACCTGAGGAGTCGATTTAAGTCTTGGGGGAGTGGGCCAAGGGTAGCCACACTAGGCCATCAGTATTTATGGGTGGATCTCAAACTCAGGTGGCTGTGCAGATCAGGCAGATCAGGCAGATGACTTGAAAGTATGAAGCAGGCTGATATTAGACAACCAAAAGTGATAGGAGCTATGGGAAAATGGAGAGAATATGCTCGTGTAACCATAGCAATGTTTCTAGCTACTTGTTGTCGTACAAAAACACTGGTACGGTGTCATCCAAACCTCTCATTCTCCGTGAGAAGATAGGAATTTGGATTCATGTGAGTGGTTTAATGATTAATGATTTTTAAATATACCTGCTATTACACACCTGTTAGAATAGCTAAAAAACCAAAACACAAAATCCCCCAAAACTTGACAACACTGAATGCTGTGAGAATGAGGAGTAACTGGAATTCTTATACATTGCTTGTGGGGATGCAAAATGGTACAGCTACTTTGAAAACAGTTGGGTGCTTTCTTATAAAATTGAGGATATATTTACCATATACGACTCAACACTCGGTTTTAGTTATTTACCCAGGTGAAGTGAAAACTTTGTGATAACTTATGTTATCACAAAAACCTGAGCATGAAAGTTAAAAGCAGCTTGTTCATAATCACCTAAAACTGGAAACTTAGACCTTCAGTAGGTGAATGGGTGCATTCACGCAATACTGTACTCTCAGCAATAAAAAGGAACAAACTATTAATCCATGCAAAAAATACAGTGAACCTTAAATGCATTTTGCTAAGTGAAAGAAGCCAGAACCAAGTATGTCACAATTCTTTTGTGATGGAAAACAGATCAGTGGTTAACAGGGGTTGGTGTAAGGGATTGACTACCACGAGACAGCATGAATGAGTTTTGGGAATTAGAGAACAGTACAGTGGCAGACTGCATAACTCTATGCATTTGTCATAACCCACAGATGTCTAAACACCAGAGTCAATTTTACTCTATGCACATTTAAATAAACCAACTAAGTTGTCAGGGAAACCCAAGATACAATAATATAGATTGTGGCAAATGATATAAAGAAAAGGGAGCTGACCTAAGTAACTTTGGAAAACAGTGTTTGACTGGATTCTATAAGACTAAAGACAAAAAGAATGTACACAAACATTGTATTCAAGTTGATAAATTTGTTTTTCACAGCTATATGGTTAGCTGAAACTACTATAATATACTATATGTATATTATAATTGAATAAGTAAATATATTTGACATTGAAGATATTGTTAACCAGAGGAGAAAGAAGTTACACATAAGCTATAGGGATTGTTGGAACGAACCCTGTGGTGCTGGATTGGAGCTCAGTCTCAGTAGGAAATTAGGTATTTTCTTTTCTTCTACACATACACACACACACACACACACACACACACATATAGATAGACTCAAGAAATAGTAATAAATATGTGTGTGTATAATTTCCTGTCTCTGTCCACTGCTTCTAGGGGCCTAGAAACAGTGAGAAATGACCACAACTAGTACATAGATGTTGGTTTCTAATACCATTTCCAACACGCCAAGCAGGACTGCTTAACAAAATGGCAGACTATGGCCAAGGCAGAGAAAATACAAGATGAGCCTGGAGCACCAACTACCATCAGAAAATAAGGAAGAGTTCAAAACAAAGGGAACGGATAATGTCCACAGTAGCTGAGAAGGGCAAGGAATTTTTTCCAGCTGAGGAAATGAGGAAGAATTCCACTAAGAATGTGGAATTAAGAGATAAGCGCTCTTGTCAAATGCGCTGGAGCTGGTGTAGACTCCCATCACTGTGACGACTCTTCCAGCGACCTCTGCCAACCCAAGTAGGGAAAGGGCCCAGGCACAATTAATACCATGTGCCTTTTAACAAATTTGATTTTGCATGACTTTCATTTCATTTGAATGGCCAAAGCTGAAACAACTTGAGCAATGAAATAAACAATGATAATATTGGATTATAACTCAAAGAATAAAGTAAATATCCACAAGTACATGCCAATATAGATATATGATTGAATAAATAAATACATAGTAGAAAAAGAGCAACTTTTGCTTTTAGAAGAATTTAAATTAAAAAGTGTAGAACGAATGAGAGAAATAGAAAATCACATTTAGACTACCACGGTAGTAGTAATTGCTGATGGCAAGATCCTTCAGTGAATGTTAAAATTAGTGGGCAAAACTTAATGAGAAACAGGATATTTGTATGACTTCACAGCATTTTCTCCAAAATATTTCTTACACAGGGAAAAATAGTAACTTTATGTGTTGAACCATGTCATACATCCTTTTAACCAAGTGATGAATGTTGAAAATAATAAGACATTGATATGTACTCCTAAGGGCATACCACCTCAAAATCCATAACTGCAATCTAATCATGAGAAAATATTAGACAAACCCCAAATGAAAGACATTCTACAAAGTACCTGAACGGTATTCTCACAGGTGCCAAATTGTGAAAGCCAAGGACAGACAGAAGAATTGTTACAGACAGGAAGAGACTAACGGGGCATGGCAGCTAACTGCCAGGTGGGAATCTGGGTTGGATGCTGAAACAGAAAAGCTGGAGACAACTGATTGAAGCCTTTAGTTTAATTAGAAGTGTTATATCAATGTTAATTTTTTAGTTTTCCTAATTATATCATCATTATGTAAGATGTTAGCATTAGGGGAAGCTGGATGAAGGCTGTGTAGAAATTCTCTGTACTATCTTTGTAACTCTTCTGTGTGTCTAAAATTTTATCAGAGCAAAAAGTTAAAACATAGTCCTACCATTTTAAACTCTTTCTTCTCTTAATTGAAGTTGCCAGTCCTCTAATGTTCATGTTTGTTAAATGGACACTAGAGGGTCTTTTAGAGCCCTGGGATCCCAGGAGGACACCATGAAACCCACTGCTGAAGATGACAAATGTCTTCTTATATGTATAGGTAGGGGTGTGTACAAAAGCAGGTAGTCTCATTTCTCTGTCATCCTGTGTAGGCAGAATATCTATAAGGAGCATCTATAGGGAGCATCGATCTTTGCATTGAATATTCGCACTTCTAGTGTCAAGGCTGTCTGAATTGTTGAAGTGCTTCTGTTTAGAACTGTGGAATGCCAACAGAGAACAAATCCTAGTGAATGTATATATAAATGATGGTTTTATATGAAATGAACTGAGATAGTGAACAGCGTGTTTTTATTTATTGGTTAGATGGTCATATTATAGAAATACATAGTAGAGATGACTTTTTAATTAACAGAAAAATTTTAAGCCTTGGCAGACTTCTAAACACAATTTTAGTCCATATAGTCACAGGTATCAGTTGATATCAAGATATTTATATTAGTTTTGACATTCATCTGAGTAAACCATATTTGGAAAAATAAATATGATTGAAAAAAAGAGAAGCTTTTATTTGAGGATAAGCCATATATATTTTAATTCTTTTTCTTTGTCCTTTGATGTTACTTACAACTTTTTGAACATAATTTAAACAAAATTGTGTCATAATTTTGAGAGTAACTTTTAAAGTACTGCTGGCCCTCCTATCTGTGGGTTTTGCATGCATGGATTCAACCAACCACAGATACAAATATTCAGAAAAGAGCAATTCTACAAATTTCCAAAAAACAAAACTTAAATTTGCCATGTGCCAAGTACTACATTGAATCCATGCTAACGAAGTGATGTGTAGGCATTATATTATTATAAGTAATCTAGAGGTGATTTAAAGTATACAGGAGGATGTATATAGGTTATATGCACATATTATAACATTTTATATCAGGGACTTGAGTAGCCATGGATTTTGGTATTCACAGGGGTCCTGGAACCAACCCCCCGCAGATACCAAGGGATGATTGTATAATTTTGAAGTAATTGATGTTCAAAATCCTTTAAACTTTTTACTATGTTGAAAAAAACAAGTTGACTTCTTGTCTTCATGGGCTGTAAAAATATAAACATTAGAGTTAAAGGCTTTATTTCTGTTTGCTTTAGCCTAGACATTGGGTATGTATTTCTATAGGATGAGAGATCTGATTTCTTTTAGCCACAGCAGTAAAAATGATGACTGAAAACTATAGGGTTTAAGGGTGAAAGGAAGAACTAAACATTTATCATTATAGTAGTGACATCTGCCAGAGTAGACTGCTGAATGTTTGTGGTTTGGATCTTGTTCACTCTGTATATTCTAGGACTTGTGTAGGTTTTCCCCAGAGTTACGAGGTGGCTGTAAACTGCTTTTGCTAGTGGTGAGAATGAACTATTTTAACGGTATACCAAGGATGATGGCATTTTGGGAGACCTGGAATTTAGAGAAAAGGAGGATGGTAAAAACTAAGGGAAATGAGTCGTGTTTTCTTCTGAAAGAAAGTATATACAGTTCCTGCATATTTCTATATGTGTACCAGGTTTTGTTTTACTTGCCTTCTCATTTGCATGTTACCTCTGTGGCTGCATTAACATAATCCGTATGGGAATGACATAACTTTACTACGTTTTACCTGCTCGAGCTGCATCGCGTGAGAGGGCTGAACTGTGGCCTATATTTTTCTCTAGGGCTTTCCACGGAAGTGAGTCAACACATTGTTTCTGGTTTTACTTGCTGTCCCTCCCTAATACATCAGCTTTGGATGCTTTGGAATTTTCCAGGTACAGTGTTGGAGGAGTCCTAGCATAGAGAGGGCCAGAGCGTGGGTTTAGTGTGCTTGGGGGAGGGTTGAAGTGATTATTCAAGGCAAGCATTGAACATGACCAAAATGGATTGAGAATAAAAAAAAAAAACCAAAAAAAAAACCCTGAAGTAAATGTGTATCAAACACTGAAAATCCCTTATTATATTTAAGTATCTTTTATCATTGTATTTTAAAATTGATTTAAAATGTATACTGAGATTGTTTTTAGTGTGGATTTCAACACTTTGTTTTGCGCTTGTGCCAAGAACACAGTGTTCTGTTAAGTCATTCAGTGACGAAGATTGCCGGCCTATTGCCAGCCAGGGTCAAGTTAATTCAAAAAAGTTTCAGTGTAGATTCTGACTGGGTGAGGAATGTTCCTCTTGTCTTTGCATGTTAGGTGGGTCTGGAGAGTTAGTTGTTTTAAAACAAGTTTATTAATACTTCTGTTTCTTCAGAGTTAAGGTTTTTTTTCTCTTTTAAGTCTTCGTATACAAACAGTGCTGTGATACTAGTATCACATTCTTGTCTACTTACTGACTTTCTATGCCTGATTTGGTAAAATAACAGCTCTCCTAACCATACCAGATTAGAATCTACCATATATCTACCAATCTACCATTGACTCGGCTGTATCATTTAAGGTATTACTTTATACCTTTAAAAAAACCTATATATTCAGAAAGTACTTTTCTCAGTCACATATGTGAGTTAAAAAATTGAACAAAGATGATTAGAAGTAAGGAAAATACAGTGTTTGATAAGGAGTGTGTACCTATGAAGATATATCCATCTTTAAGTATTTTATTCATTCCTTGGAATGAATAGTTCTTCCTCAGTTTCTTTTCTTTTTTTCATTTACCTTCTTTGTTTTTTAACCACAGAAATGCATTGACTCTTGTATTCAAAATTTAGTGAGTATACAGAAAGCTAAGGATTAGAGCTAAATATACCTCGCATTTGGTCCTTAGCAGTTTTGCCTGGAATATTTAATTTGCATATATGTGGATGAGTAGACAAACATATGATGCCTTCTAACTGGCTCACCAGACCCTCAAAAGGTAACCTTTCTCCTATTCATTGTAGTATTTAAACCAGGGTGATAAGTGTGTATTGATACTGATGAAGGCTTGTCTTAGTGTCTATTGGATATGTGATTTTTTTTTTTTTGGTTAATGTTTGATAATGTGTCTTTTTGTGATTAATCATTATGTCTTTCTTATTCATTAATGCCTTTCTAGAATCCGATAGGCTGCCTGGTCCTCAGTTGCTTACCAGATACTTACAACCTGATGGATAAATGGGTAATTCTCACAGCTCAGACTTGAAATAATGGAGCATTTATGTTCTGGGAACCTATTTTATATCACAAAAAATAAATGAAGAAAATAAATCACAAATATATACTTTCATAGAGATATATTAAATATTTAAACCTAAACACATTATCAAAAAGCTATATTATAACCATTCTTTTGGTGCATTTTTCTGCATGGGTTACGTTGGCTGGGCTACTTAAAATCAGAGTCCAGTGTAGTTTTAGTGCAGGAAACTTATTTTCCCATGATATTTTCCTTTGGCAAAGATCATCATTACTCTTCCAAGGACCTCTTCTGAATAGTATTAAATATTTTTTTTGTAGTTGGATATGTGTGAATTTCTTGGGAAACCTTTCATCTTAAATGCTGGGAAGAGTTTACTGCTTCCTCCCCTCCCCTCTGAGGCTCTATCGCAATTGTTAGTTACCAACTGGGTTTAGGTATAACATCATGATAGCACCTTCTTGCTGCCTTTGTGTCCTTTGTCATAGACCTGGTAATCATTGCCTTACTTTCCTCTGTCCTCTAATAGACTGCAGGTTCCTTGAGGGCCAGGGTCATCATTGAATGAGTGAGTGAATAAATGAGTGTAGTAGACATAAGACATGTGGACAGGTACTGAGTGGCAGGGATTTTTTTTTTAAAAAGTGGTGGCAAAGAACCATACACTCATGAGCCGATGGGTTAAATGCCTATGTATCTCTGTGGTAAAAGTATAACTAGATATAACTCTTTAAACATTCAGTCCTCATGAAAATAGAATTGATGATATTAAACTTTTTGATTTGTATTTACTCCCTTAAATTTCTCTGCTTTTATAAGGCAGTTTGATTCCTGAAATGAGGGTGATGGGATAAAGTCAAGGGAGCATAATTTCTCTTCAGTGAAAACTCCCTCCCAGTGTTCATCAGTGTTGGAGCTTTCATATCAGAGTTGAGAATACTTAACAAAATGTGTCTCCTGATATAATCAAGACTTTGAACCATGAAAGAAATTAAGTGGAGAAAGATTCTACACTTAATTAGGAAAAATAGCTAAAGAAATGAGTGTGTAATGATCTCATGGTATGGTCATTTGAAAACCTATTACCAGAATTTTATATGATAATTCAATTTTAAGTAGACTGCTTATTAACAAAGCTGACGTATCCCTGGGGTTCAATATGTGGCTGTGATTTGTGTAACTTATATTTCCAGAAGAAATTTTAGTGGAAAACATGATGGCACAGACAGCACATTTGCAGTGGGTGGTAGTGGGGGTGGGGTGGGTTGGTAGTTTGCATCTGTTACCTAAAGTAAGCTCACTATGAACATAAAGTCCTAGAAAATTTTGGATACTGAGCTTCACTTTTTAAAACTTCTACAGTAATGACAGCTGCTATTTTGTAGGCACCTACCTACTATGTGGGGGTGCTGCAGAATCTATTTTGTACATATTTTCTCATTCAGTTTCCACAGTGACCCTGTTGAAATGGTGTTTATTTTGCATGTGAAATGACTTGGTTTTCATCTTGGCTGTATCTGAAATAAATTGCCTCGCATTGCTTTGCTGGTAAGGGGCAAAAGGTGGACAACCAAGGAAATCTTTGAATTAGACCGTACAGAGAATCCCCTTGTGTTCTGCTAGTCAGTTTAAGTTGAGCGCTCACATGAAACATTTTCTTTCATAAGTAGGAGATTAAGGAATAGGAGAGTGTTCATTTATCAGCTAGGCTTATAAGGGAACAGTTAAACTTTCTTTATTTGCTAGCTTGCTTCTTGTTCATCTTTTACTTAAAGTCTGGCATCCAAATTTCTGAGCCTTGAAGTACTTTGGTATTTGGATCTGAGGGAGGGAAAACCATTCCACCAGGTTCTCACGTCCTGACACCCACTCCCTAGCTACCTGTCAGAACTTGCTGTGCTTATCTAGCCTGTGTGGGAGACTATCAGCACTCTGCTGTGCTTGGCATGTCTTGTGGTTACTTGAGGTATCCCACCAGGCTCTAGGATATCTGCCTGAAGAAAAAACTGAGGGTTGGGGAAGGTGTTAGCCAAGAGGAGGAGGAAATTTGCTTAAGTCAAACTTCTTTATTTATCTTATTTTTGCTTAACATCATTTACTTTGGTCACAGGTTACATTCTTTTTGTGGTACGATGGAGCAAGATAGCATTTATTGTCCTCTCTGTGTAATTTTTGATTCTTTTGTTTTAGTTGAACTGAAGGGAATCCCCCTTCCCTTTTCATTAAATAAGAATGAACCTCGTACTCATTTCCATAAATATGTGCTATTACTTTGTTTTTAACTTATAAGAAAGAAATTTGAAGTCTGGAATTTGGAGTTCTGAAAAAGAATTAGGGAAGGAAATGGGGAGGAAATAAGGAGAAAGAAAGGAAATCTCATACATGCTGAACACGTAATGTTTTAAAGCCTCAGGGAGGTCATTAAGTAATATTAGAGAGCATTAAATAAGATGTGCTTATCAGTGATTATAGCAGGTTTGTGAAACCTTTAGTCACTGAAATATATGTGGTTTAAGTTCACTCTGGCAGTCTTTGCTCTGCAGCCTGGTGGGAGTTAGCATCCTTATTTACCAAATCTGTTAACAAGGAGATGGACCATTTGGCAGACCATTTTATTTTTTAAATTTTTAAAGAAATATTGAGAGATTATCTTATTTTTTTCTCAGACACCTTCTGTTACAAATGATAAATTTACAATGTACACTGACTCCTGAGTTTGGCCTATTACCTAGAGGTGACAGGAGACAGGACCTATGACCAGCAGTTAATTCAGGATTAAGGTTTGAGGCTAAGATGTCCCTATGCTTTTCCCACAAAGTCTTGTGAAGAGGAAATGATGAAACAAAGCCACATCATTTCTCCCTGTATTTCTCTCTAAACATGGCGTGGCATTGGCTTGGATCGTCTAATTAGAATTTGTTTTTCAGTTCAGAAGAATTATTTGATCCCTACATTACTTCAGTGGGGGAATTTTAAAGATTTTATTTATTTTCATAGAATGTGTTTCTTTACATTTTTATGGGCTTTATCCCGCCCGTAAATATTTGCATTTAGAAAGTTAGGATGTAGGATACACATACACATATGTTACCCCCCCCCGACACACAAATCTTTTTGAGTTTTCTCTCCATTATTAAAATAACTTATAATCACAGAAGTTTTTCTGGTAGTCTCTAGTTGGAGGCAATAGGAGTTAACATTTTTGTAAAATTTGTTTTCATGTTAAGACTAACTCTAGTATGACTGGGATTTCAGAGACATCTGGTAATGGGATTGAGCACAGAGATCTCAGATGCTTTTTCCTTTACAAATTTTGGTATTGACCTGTTTTATATTATTCACCTTGGCACATTTGATGAAGAATTTACGTCACCTCTGTTATCACTGTCGGGACAAAAGTCGTAGTCTCAAACTGTGACAACTTCTCTTTTTTGGAAAGCACCACAGGTCAAGGCCTCTGCTTGTTTGGGCGGCCTGGGTCCCATTTGTGTGTGTCAGAGCATGTAAAGGAGCCTGAGGGACAGCTTTTCTTTTTGGCTGTTCTCAAAGGGGCAAAAAAGGAAAAAAGAGCTGATGAATGCAGGATAATGATTTTATGACTCACCTTTTCTGCAGTGACATGGGTAGGGGGAATTGGTTTGAATTCCTTTTCCTATATTTTTAGAAAATCAACTTAACCACTGCAGGTGAGCTTAAATGAGATTTTGATCACTCAACATTGTGCCCTGTAGAGTTTATAATTGTTCTTTAATTTAGAGTGGAGAGCATCCTGTCTCTGAAGAAAGTATAGTCATTGTTTCTTTGTGTCGTGTGTATTTTTTGTGTCTCAAGAGTGTATCATAAATGGTGGTTTTCATTTTGGAATGTGCCACTAACTTCCTCCTTCTCTAAGAAACAGATCCTCAGTAACAACACGCTGTTACGGCATGGAGGCTTGGCTTCTGTGCTGTATTGTGTGTATGTGAGCATCTGTGTAAAACTGTTTGAAAGAGCCTGGAACAATTTATCACTCTCTATTATAGAAATGGAAGGACTGGCTTTCCCCAAAGAGAGGCAGCAAGAATCAATCTCTCAGTCTCACTGTTGTGTGGTTAGTGATTTGTCTGTTATTTCTCAGTAGTCCCTAAGCAGCCAGACTATATCACCCTTAAGTTGTAATTCTATGAGCTTGCAGAAATTTATTTTGCTGAACTTGTTTGTCATTGATCTATTTTAACTCTATTAGAACAAGCTCCAGGGCAGGAGGCCTTTGAATGCCTGTGGAACCCAGGCAGGTGGTGTAAACCAGTAGGCCCAGAGGGCCCTGCCTGACTAGGGAGACCACCCTGGCTGAGCACAGGGGCTAGTGGAGAGCCCTAGCCCACTGTGGCCTTGCAAGAATGTGATTCCAGCATTGCCAGATCCTCTCTGTTTTAAGAGAGCTTGCCATCCAGATCTGTATGTGAAATCTCCCAATTTCTACATGTTGGCAATTGATTCAAATGAAAAAAACAACCTGAAATGAAAAACTGTGGGGGGCAAAAAGCTTGTCCACGGGTTGCCAGTTTGTGTCTGGTGCTTTAAGGTATCTTGTGGTGTCTGTAGCCTTGTTCTTGGAATTGGCAGGCCACAAACATAGCTTTGATCTTGTTTGTGTTAATGGTAGGATGAGACTCCTATTCAGCCAACATTTATTGAATGTATTTATTGAATGTATATATTTCACACCTTTCTTAAATGCTGTTGTACTTTTTAATATTAAAAATAAGTGATGAGTGATGCTGATAAAAGTATAAGAAATGTACAACTGAAAAATGGATTACATGACCACAGTTACGTAAAAAGAAGGTAGCTAAAGTACCAGTGCTGTGATCTCAGGTAGGTCCATAATCTCTGACCTTAGTTTTATCATCTTTAAAATGGGAATGGTAATAGCTACTATTAGAGCTTGTGATGTTGTTCAAGTGGGGCAATAGGAGGAGTTGGTGCTTTGTAAATGGTAGGGCACTACATGAATGTTGTCAAGGCAATAAATTATTAATTTTTATTAAGAATTCAGTTCAGCCTCCCATCCATCTGACCATTAGTTAGCAGGAGACAAGATGAGCTCACAGTGCTGTTGGATTGTGAATCTGTGGTTCCTGGACTGTGGCTCCCAGGAAGGGCCTGGGTGGGTATGGCCATCCTTGCGGTGAGTTCAGCAGTCCACCGTCCCAGGAACAGTTACAAGCTTGGGCTAGATGAAACTGGGTTAGGCAGGCAGGAACCAAAACCAAATATTCACATGTGAGTACCAGGTAGAGCAATGGTTCTCAAAAGGTGATACTCCAACCACTGGCAGTAGCAGCAGCACTTGGGAACCTGTCAGCAATGCAAATCTCAGACCCTCACTCACCTCCAAATCAAACTCTTGAGGTTGGGGCCCAGCCCTCCTTGTGTTAACAAACTCCACAGGTTGACTGTGGTTTGAGAGTTACCGAGATAGTGGGCCATGCTGAGGAGCAGGAGTGTAGGTGGGAAGACTGCCTGGAACCTGTGGGTTAGGGGGGATCAGGAATTCAGGACCAATGAGGGCAGAAGCACAAGCCTGAGGCCAGTTTTTATTTTAATTGGCTTCATATGGTCTGAGAGAGCAGGCCCTTCCCTTAGTTACCAGGGACACCACATGTACTCCTGGACTGCCTGCTCTTTGGTATGATTGTCCAGCCCAGAGGCTGTACATGCTGAATATCTTTTGGGCCCTTGACAATTAGAGGTAGACCTTGGAGTAGCCAGAGTGGCCCCAGGGTAGAGTATTGATGGCCAGAGTAGAACCGTGAGTGCAGGGTTTGAAGCCTAGCAGATGTGGAAGCAGATGCTACGGAAATAGTGTGAGTGTTTGCACATGAGTGCAGCTTACTCCTTTGAGTGTACTGTCGGCCCAGGGGAGGCTGGCTGTGGTGTCCTAGGAATTGCCCATGGTGCTGAAGCCTGAGAGGGTCTGATGTGAGTGTGGCTCTGTCCTCCCTGGTGCTGACAGGACCCCTTCTGTCACTTTTACATACCCGCAGTGATTGTAATGTGCAGTGGGGTCGAAAGCTCCCCCCACATGCTGTTGCTGTGTTCCTACTGGGAGTCAGGACTGATGAGTCCTCCTCTCTGGCCTGTGAGGCTGCTCTGATCACGTCTTCCCTGGCATGAAGGACCCTGGAGTTGGGGGACCCAAACCTGTCTCCAGCATTTCCTCCCATTGTCACTTGACCACACATGGCTACATGTTGGCCATGTCAGATCTCTGCCGTTTCTAAAACATAAGTTGTTTTTCTTCTGTCTTTTTGTTTTAAATGGAAGAAATCAGGCATACAAAAATGTAGAGAGAAAAAATTTAAAGATGTAAAGAGAAGAAATAATGAATACTCATGTATCATGTTCTTTTTTCTGGCCAAGATCTCCTGGTACAGAGCAAATCTGTCCTGACCAAATCCCATCCCACCTTCAGGTGGCAGCCCAGATACCCAGATCTACCAAGTAAGCTGGAGAGGGAGGGAGCTTGTCAGAGCTCGTTCCGTAGTAGGCTCCACAGGCTCATGTGGCAAAAGCATCTTTGAGGGACTTAAGAGGCACAGAACTTAAAGCTGTTTTTTCTTTTAAATTAGGGAGAAGAATATTTCAAACTCTTCAGTCTCCTGGTTTCCCTTCCTCCTGCCCCAGCCCCTGGTGGTGCTCTCTGGGGAAGAAAGCTTGTTGGGTGGCTGCTTTCCATAATGCTTACGTTTGGAGCCATAATGGATAGTATCATGTTATTGAAACCTTGCTTTTAAAAAAACGCTCACTTTCTGATTTTGCTGTCTGGAAGAGCAGACGCATGCAGTGTGATGCAATTAAATGTGGGAACCACTGAGCACACACTCTAGTCAGGAGGGTGAATTGCCAATATGGTATCTAGGTTGTTTTTCTGTTTTGTATTTCTCTCTGTGTCTCATTTGGTGGTGGGTAAAAAAAATCACTCTCTTTCAGCAAGGTCTGCAAGAAATTTGTGCACATGAAGGAAGGTAGCTGATGTCCCTGTTGAGGGTCCACACTCATTTGAAGGAAGGAATCTTTGTTTTAAATACACTTGGAGCACTGTTTCAGAGAAGAAGGTGGAGAGGAGGAAATAAGCTTTCTTTGCTCAGTTATTGCCCCTATAAAAGTATTGTTCTTCAGCTAATTAGGAATAAAGCATTTGCTTCTTGATGAGAGTATTTTGTGCAGTTTGCTTAGAATGGTAACTGGTCACATTTAATCCTGTATAAACTTGAAACTGACCTCAGCCTCTTCCAAACTCTTACATGGCTTGTGCCCTCTTAGACATCAAGTCAAGGGTTACTGTGAGCCTGGTGTTGCTGTTAGTGCCTCTCGTGGCCTTGACCCATGCTCTGTAGCTGGAGCCTCCTGGACTCTCCCAGTTAAAGTTTACCTGGGGAGTCTTTGCCATCATCTTGGCCTAGTCTGAATCAAAAGCAATCGGAAGAACTCTGACTATTGTTCGAAGCAGTATTTTTGATCTTACAACTTCAATGCATATTTTGTTTTATTACATATAAGATGTGGAACCTAGCCCTGGATGAGGGACTCATTCCACTAGTTGGTTAGGTCTGCTCAGTTGTTCAATTACCAGCTGGCAGGTCCCAGTTTCTTTTTACTTCACTTCACAAGTAGAATTCTCATTCGGAATATATCCGACATTCATTTTGTTTCTTTCAGCTGCAACAAATCTTACAGACTGTGATTTGAATTTCTAAAATACCATGTGTTTCTCAGGAAGTGGCATTTCTGGTAATGCAGACCTCATGATCCAAAAAAAGGCAACTAAAAACCAGATTCATCTTTAATTATTACGTTTTTTTCTGAGTTTTTGGTCAGAGCTTGTCCTGGATCCACAAATACTGCAGAATCTCAGGTGAGTTTCTAGGCTTCCCCTGCATACACTCAGGCAGGCAACAGATGGGCGAATCTTAATGCCCACCGTGAAGACGCTCATAAATGCGTCACATAAATGCAGGCGCATAAATGCAGGCGCTGCAGTGGAGGCCGGCTGCTCTCCTCCGTCTTCCCCACAGCAAGCCTGTGGCCTGTTCACCTGCGCTCCCCGTGCTGTGTACAGCACAGCACAGCATCTATAGCAAAAGGAAGGGTCTGCAAGTGTTCGGAGAGTAAGACCTGCGTAGTTTGTTTTCTTCGGCCGAAGAAGCTGGAACAGGCAAAGTCATACGTGTATTTTTTTTTTTTTTTCCTTCAGAAGCATCAAGTTCTTCCTGGGCATTGACCTTTATAACGACTGCAGGTGAATCTTACCTGTTTCAGAGGGGCTCAGCCTGGGCTCCTTCCATGTTCACACGGTCCAAGTGGCAAGGGGAAGGGTGGAAACCACTTTGCTCTTGTCCCCATCTACCCAGAGTTGCCTTCTCCAATAGGCAAACACTATTTGTTATTCAGTTCTTCCAGAGATTTAAATAAATGTATATGCAGATGTGTTGCCCGCCTTTTGTAGAGAAATGGCAATGTACTTGACAACTGCTCTGCACTCTCAGTGTACATTTTAGCATGCCCCAAGACTTTTCTGGAGACACAAAAAGATGGGATCCTTCCTTTTATCACCATGGTGTAGCCTTCCATTGAGTGGTGCTGCCCTTATCCATTTAGCTGTCCCCTGTGGGTGGACTTTCAGATTGTTTCCCATTTTTGGCACATGAAAACCCACATTTTCCAAGTTCTATTCCTTTTCCTGCTTTAAAGCTTCTTTTGCTACAAAAGAAGAGGTTTCTTTTCCTAGAATCTCTTCTCCATTTATTCCCATTGTAAAAGTCTTAGATTTTATTTAATTTAAACATAAAATAAATTGACTTATATATAACCGTGGGCTGTTATTTGTACTGTTATTTCATTCATGCAGAGTCTAGGGTGGATGGCCTACTTTATTAACCTCTGTTCCAAAGGCGTGTTCTTCCAGGCAAGGAAAGATAAAGAGTTTTTAAAAGTGGGTCAAAGGTCAGTACTGGAGGCATAGATTAGATTGTGGAAAAAAAGAACTACTCGTTTAGTGTCTCCTGTGTGCTACATAAGATCCTATGGAGTAAGAAAAAGAATGTATATATGTATACTTACTTACACACACATGTGTGCACGTGGAGTTCCCGACATAGTGGGAAAGATAAAATGTACCTACTGAAAAGTGATAAGAAGCCAGAACAAGATAAAGATAATACCAAGTGGCCTGGGTCAGAGGACAGCCAAGCAGCAAAGCAGACAGCGGGTTGAGAGTGATGAAAAAGTATTGGTGGAGCTGACTCTTCCAGGCTAGGAGATGTCTGCTTGAGAGAGCAGCTGAGCAGAGGCCAGTGATGGGGCCAGAAAGGTGAGGTGTCCCTGAGGCTGAGGAGTGCTGTGGCATTGGGCATGGGCTTTGAAGTGTGAGTTTGGGGTTCAGGGGCACTCAGTGTGGACCGTGAGTGCTGGGGTGGGGAGCTTTGGTAGACTGACTAGACCGAGGGGCTGCTGTGGTTCCTGAAGAGAAGATTGAGCACAGCGTTGGGGGTTTTCCTGGTAGGTTTGTGTAGGATGGGGCAAGCATGTGCAGGGAGAGAAGAAAAGGAAGTGGCGGGGAGGTCGGATTAGGAGACCAGTGCTTCGGATGATCCTGTTCTAGACACAAAGTATGCTTGAGAATGGAGAGAAAGGGCGAATTGTTAAGATTTGTTGGTGAATTAGTTTCCAGTTCAGTTTGACGTAAAAGAGAACATGGAGTAAATGATGACAAATCAAGCGAAGGCTGAAATCTTGGAGTACTGGCAGCCTGGTGGTGGAAATCTGAGAAAGGCGAAGGTTATTTGTTCAGTTTTATCATGTGAAGTTGAGTGAGATATTCAAATATAAATGTAAAGATGAGTGGATTAAGGCTAAAAGAGGCATAGATTCAAGAGTTGTCTATAATTTTTGGTTATTGCACTCCCAGGATTGAAAAAAAAAGCTTTATTAGGAAAAATGCTTTTCTAATCAATGCTATAAAATTCTTTCTTGATGCCAAGTCTTGTAGATTTTTTTTTTTTTGGGAGACAGAATCTCTCTCTGTCACCCCAGATAGAGTGCAGTGGTGTCATCACAGCTCACCGCAACCGCCAACTCCTGGGCTCCAGAAATCCTCCTGTCTCAGCTTCCTGGGTAGCTGGGACTACAGGTGCGTGCCACCATGCCCGGCTGATTTTTCTTTCCTTTGCTTTTCCTCTCCCCTTCCCCTCCCCTTCCTCTCCCCTTCTTCTCCCCTTCCCCTCCCCTCCCCTCCCCTCCCCTCCTCCTCCTCCCCTCTCCTCCCCTCCCCTCCCCTCCTCCCCTCCCCTCCCCTCCCCTCCCCTCCCCTCCCCTCTCCTCTCCTCTCCTCTCCTCTCCTCTCCTCTCCTCTCCTCTCCTCTCCTCTCCTCTCCTCTCCTCTCCTCTCCTCTCCTCTCCTCTCC
>CAUYSK010070128.1:0-60955 GCA_963575035.1 Avahi laniger | reverse complement strand
TGTTGAAATGACTATACTACCCAAAGTGATCTACAGATTCAGTGCATTCCTGTTTCCCACTTTTTGATGTTATAAGCCTTTCCCCTTTAGATTTTGCTTTGTGGTGTCTTATTGCAGTGCGTTTCCAAATGTATGCTAACCAGGGGAAAGGGAAAAAAAAATCTGAGAGCTTTTTGACACTTTTCTTGATTATTCTCTAAAACCAATCTAAACATTTTGAAAAGTACAAGGAAAGTAGTACAACTCTGTTCATTTGATGTGTTTATTTTTAAAAACAATTCTTTAAATCTTCAATTAATCTTTAATAAAATTCATGATAGACGGGGTGGCTTTGTGGGTGGCTTTGCCATGGACTTGGCATAGTGCCTTTATTCCAGTAACCTCTGTGTCTCTCTCCAAGAAATCTGAATGAGATGAACTTCATCTTGTTTTTTCAGTCCAAGAAAACTGTAATACCATTGAATATAATATTTTGAATTGCAAAAGCAGTTTTCACCTCACTTCCTGGAGATAGTCTAAAGTTAACTCATCCCTGTGAAACCTCCCTCTGTTCACAGATCTGGGTTCACAGTGCCCACAACGCCAGTGGTTATTTTACCATCTACGGAGACGAGTCCCTGCAGTCGGATCACTTCAACTCAAGGTTAAGTTTTGGAGACACTCAGACCATCTGGGCACGAACGGGCTATTTGGGGTTCCTCCGGAGAACGGAGCTCACAGATGCGAACGGAGGTGAGAGCCCAGGCTTCCCCGCCCCTCCAGGCAGAGGTTAGGTTCCCCTAGAGAACATGTGTCTGAGGATTGGGGTGGCCAAACCCAGAGGACTTGTGTGCTGGCTGCAAATCACCCAAAAACAGCTGATTGGGAAAGAGAGGAAAGCAAAATGCAAATGTGTCCCTTGAGCTGAGCTGTGTACTCTCCCAAGAACCAAGAGCAGACGTAAACCAGGGAGGAGCCCAGAAGGCACAGGCATCAGTGTTTCCCCCAGCAAAGCGTACTCCCTCCAGGTCCAACTGAGGCAGAAACCAGCCAGTGGCTGCGAGAATGTGCATGCCACTGCTTCCAGGATGGGGTCTCTGTCCGGGAAGGGAGAGGCTGTGAGGCTCTTGGGCCCTGGTGATGGGCTGTCTCTGCCGTGGTTGCTGTGCCCAGTGTGGGGCGGCAAGGGAGGTGGCTACTGCTGGTGTCTGCGGGACACAGGGGTGAGATGTGAAAGTGTGCTTGTGTATTGTATTCTTTGCTGGTTCCAGAATCCTTCCTTACCTCCTCCATTCCACTAAAAATAGAGGCAGAACTTGGCTGTTTTGCAAGGATGGTAGCCCAGGCTCTTGGTGAGCTCCTCCCTAACCAAAGTCCCAGGGAGATGAGTTTGTAGATATCGGTGGGGTCCCTAACACAACCGTCCAACACACTCACACTAGCCTGGCCCAGCAGGGGCTGAATGTAGGAAGAAAGTACAAAAATATTCTGGCATAACATTTGCATTGTGGGAAATCTAGACAAATTTGAGTATCTCGGGTTCCTGTGAAGAGCTGAGTTTAGAGATGTAAAATTTGTAGCAGTTTATTCCCCCCAAGGAAGACCAGGAATATTTCATCCTGCTGAGTCCCAGGGAGCTGGGACAGCAGGCTGTCACCCCCAGCCACTGAGAGTTTGAACCCCCAACCGTGGGAGGAGAGATGAAGCTCTCATGATGAGCAGAAGCCAAAAAGTAAATGTCTCCATCTTTTCTGACTCAAATTTTAAAAGATTTATTTTGTGGTATTTTGTCAATCACGTCTTTCAAATTTTCCCTGATGTACTTACTACCCTATAAGACTCAAGGACATATTTTCTAATTGTTAAGGAGAGGTAGGGCTGACTGCATGTTATCATTGTTATTCCAAGGTTTGCATGAAGGATCAAAACAAATTTCATAGCTACACGAGCTCAGGAAATCTTCCTTTGTGAGCGTTACCAGAAACCGTGCTTGCTTTTCCCGCTTATGCATGGCATTATTAGGTGCCCAGTAAAGAACTGCCGGGACGGGGTCAGAGGGAACCGGGTTTAATCTGGGCTGTGCTGCGTCCTGAGTGGCCCGAGCGGGTGGGGCCTGGGAGGACTCCGCCCACGTGCTTCGGCCCCTGGGACGCAGACCACTGGGCGCTAACCAGGCACCAACTCAGCCCTGAGTGGCTGCAGAGGAACATGTGACCACGTGTTTGGCAGCTTCCAGAAGCTGATCCAATCACGGATGTCCTCAAGCAGCAGTGCAGTGGCTCCACCGCCAGCCTCACGGCACCAGCGTCCCAGCAGAAGGGACCTGACCTTCCCCAGACCAGCATCCCTCAGGGTAGCTTTCAGCCCTTGAAAGAAGAGAGTGGCCTGAGCGCCATGGCTGTGAGGCGCTCATACGTGTTTGTTCTGGAACAGAGCGCCATGACGCCCTCTACGTGGTGGGGGCGCTAGACGAGGCCATGGAGCTGCGGGGCATGAGGTACCACCCCATCGACATCGAGACCTCGGTGATCAGAGCCCACAAAAGCGTCACGGAGTGGTGAGTCAGGAGTGTGGGGGTTCTGCAGGGACGGGGGGCGGTGGGACGGCAGGGGTGATGCGCACCTGCCTCTCAGGGGCCGAGTGATAAAGGGGTCCTCACAGAGTTGGGATGTCGCATGTTACTTCTAAACAATGGATTTTTATTACCGTGACACCGTTGCTTTTGATAGCGTTTTCCAGGAAGCCAAGTTGTTTGATTTACAAAAGTGTGACATAGGAAGAAACTGAGTTCACACATACATAGGCACAGAGCATGCCTTCACGTCTGAACTGTGAGAAGTATGATACCTGGGCAAGCTCTGGGCTGGAGCAGAGGCAGGGTTCCGGCCAAGCTTCCCCAGATACATGTAAAAGGAAGACTCACTTGAATTAAAGCAAAGCCAATGGTGACAAGCCACCTGGGGCAGATGTCCTAGGGGAGGGGCCCAGAGCAGAGTCTGGGCCCAGGTGAGGACTCGGTGTCCCCTCCCCAGGGGCTGGACTCTGTCTTTCTGTCTGGCCACTGAATCATTGTGAAGTGCTGAGTGTGTGAGATACAGCAGGTTTTTGGGGCAGCTCACTGGTGTTCCCTGACATGCGAGGGTGGCCTGGAGGCCGGGGAGCCATGGGTTAAGTCAGCCCGTCCTGAAGACTTTCTCGGGCTTGCTCAGGGTCTCTATGTTGCTTTTTTTTTTTGAGACAAAGTCTCACTCTGTCACCCAGGATGGAGTGCCGTGGTGTCGTCATAGCGAACTGCAGCCTCCAGCTCCTGTGGTCAAGCATTCTCCTGCTTCAGCCTCCCAAGTAGCTGGGACTACAGGAGCCCAGTCCACTTTTCATTCTTAAAAGCAACACAGACTGGGTACGGTGGCTCGTGCCTGTAATCCTAGCACACTGGGAGGCCAAGGTGGGAGGATCGCTCAAGGAGCTTGAGACCAGCCTGAGCAATAGCGAGACCCTGTCTTTACCAAAAATAGAAAAAAATTAACCAGGTGTGGTGGCACATGCCTCCCAGCTACTTGGGAGGCTGAGACAGGAGGATCACTTTAAGCCTGGGAGATGGAGGCTACAGTGAGCTATAATGACATGACTGCTCTACCCGGGTGACAGAGCCAGACTCTGTCTCAAAAAAAAAAAAGAGAGAAGTGACGCGACCAGATTTATTCCCTCGATGGCAGACGGGCGCTCACCGGGTGGCACCTGCTGAAACCAGTCCCAGTCTTGGGTCAGAGCCCTCGGGGGAGGCACATTCCAAGGTCTCTCAGCAGTTCTCTTGCTGGCGAGGGTGGTTCTGCGGCTGTGTGTGCGTCCTGTGGCCCTTCGGTCTGTGGTGGGCAGGTGGGCGTTTATTGCCGTCGGCCAGTCCGCGCATCAAGTGCTTGGTAGAGCAGATGAAATGGAGTTTGCTCGCCTGCGAATTGTCCTGGTTCAAACAATTTCTCAGATTATTGGAGTTTCCTGCGTTCTTGACTTGGAGAAAGGACAGAAACCCAGGAAGATGGTCAGCCTGGAAGCCAGACACAGGCCCTGCCTCATTTTCCACCTAAATAGCTACAAATACCAGTTACAGCCTCCTCATGTTTGTATTTTTAAGAAAATAACTTAACTGGCTTTTGTCACGTCCCTCGAGCATTTTCTGTCTGGCTTCCAGCCTAAAGGCGGCTCTGAGGGGCCTCTCCGTGTCCCTGGTCTTCCCTCTGCACCGCTGGGCCGCATCGCCACTGGCCCGAGTCTGCCCCTCCTGTGGCCAGGGACCTCACTCACCTGGTCCACATGGGGCGCTGGCAAAAACAAGAGTAAGTGGTTTTTATCCAGACAGACTTTGATACATCAGGGACCGTCGGTCACAAACTCGGGCTCCTCCTCCCCTCCGCTCCATGCTAAGAAACGCCCGGTGTCGGCGCCTCGTGTCCCGGAACCCGACGGTTTCCCTGCTGCCAAATCGGGGCCAGCCAGATCTTTACACGTCTCATCAGCTGATTCTCAGGGTTAGAACAGCAGGCGCCGCCCTAGGAGAGTTCTGACTCGGCTGCCACAGACCCTCGGCACCCAGGGGTGACGGTGGAGCACGTCCCTGACCTGCTCTGCTGCCTACGAGAGCCAGGCTGACGTCTGACCCTGTCGGATGTGCCGTCAGTTCCAAATGCAGCAATAAAATGATACCAAAGTGCCTGAGAGATTTATATAATTCGGTATCACAGACCCACAGAACGGGCTCCCATGGGCCACGCAGAGCAACATTTTAACATCACAGGAGCCAGGTGTGGGAATTAAGTACCACGTCGTCTTGGAAACGTTTCTCAGCGGGATTGTTTCCTTAGTTACACAGCTGCCACAGAACAAAGTCCAGGAGAGAACCGCCGAACTCGCTCTCCGGTTCACCCTTTGGTTCCAACATGCACAGCCTGTTCTGAATACAGCAGTGAGTCTCCCAAAACACACCCCACTCAGCTGGAGGTGAGCATGTGTGTCGGGCATGAGAGCAGAAACCAGCAGCCTGAGCCTGGTGTCCACGCAGCTCCCTCTGCCCGGGGCCTTCTGGCCGCTGCAGCTAAGCAGACTGTGGGTGCCAAGGTCTGTGAACATCAGGGTCCTTAAACCAGCGGTCCCCACCCTTTGGACACCAGGGACCGGCTTCATGGAAGACAGTTTTTCCACAGACTGAGGGGGGATAGTTTCAGGATGACTCAAGCACATACATTTATTGTGCAGTCAAACCTCTCTGCTGATGATGATCTGTATTTGCAGCCACTCCTCAGTGCTAGAGTCACTGCCTCAGCTCTACCTCAGGTCATCGGGCATTAGGTTCTCACAAGGAGCCACAACCTAGACCCCTCGCAGGCGTGGTTTACAGTGGGGTTCCCGCTCCTGTGAGAATCTGATGCCGCCGCTGATCTGACAGAAAGCGGAGCTCGGGTGATGCCAGCGATGGGAGTGGCTGTTAACACATGAGAAGCTTCGCTCCCTGGCCCGCTGCTCACCCACCTCGTGCTGTGCGGCCTGGTTCCAACAGGCCACGGGCTCGTACCAGTCTGGGGCCTGGGGATTGGGGACCACAGCCTTAAACAACCACTTCTAAAAGCCAACTCTCCAAAGTTCATGTGGTTTAAGATGTAAAGTGCTGGGTTTTTGCTTCTGGAAGTCGAGCAGACTAAACACTCCGGTGCCCTTCCTGCTGAAAAGCAAATAGATGCCAAATAAAACCCTTCTGGACAGATCTTCCTGCTGTTAGTGATCCCCCAACTTGGCACTTTAGGTGGAACCCAGTGTCGCGTCCCCAGGTCTGCAGCTGGCGGGCTGGCCGGCCGCAGAGTGCAGCTGGTCTGGGTGTGCGCCCGGGACTCTTCTCCACGAGGACCAAGGGGCCGGCCCCACCGTGTCCCTGTCCTCGCGATAGCAAAGGCAGCTGAGGACAAGCCACACACCAGCACTTCTCAGGCCTCTGCCGGCATCGCCCCGGCTAAACGTGCCAACCAAGCTCCAGGCCGCGCCCAGTCCCAGGACGGAGATGTGCCCCACGGCGCACAGATGGGGGCCACCACGCATTCCGCCGCCACACGCCCCTCGGCAGCAGAGCAGGGAGCTGGACGCCGAGGCCCAGGGCTGCTTCCCAGGCAAGTGCCAACGGTGCCCTGTCCTCGGTGAGGGGCTGGTCCCCCGGGCAGCAGCACAGAGGCAGGACAGGAGCACAGACTCCTCTGAGCAGTAGAAGTGGGAACATGCGGGGAGAGGAAGCCACCCGCCAGAAGGCAGAAGAGAACGCCAACAGCGGCGCTCTCCAGGACGGTTGTGTGCAGAGTGCTCAGTGCCTGGCTGTCGGGAGCCTCGGGCAGGCGTGAAGTCGGCCAAGTGTAGGTTTCTGAGAGGGATCCCTCCTGCTGTGACCAGCCTGGATGGTAACGCTGTTTCTTTCTGTCTTTCAGCGCCGTGTTCACCTGGACAAACCTGCTGGTAGTCGTGGTGGAGCTGGATGGGTCGGAGCAGGAGGCCTTGGACCTGGTCCCCCTGGTGACCAACGTGGTCCTGGAGGAGCACTACCTGATTGTGGGCGTGGTGGTCGTGGTGGACATCGGCGTCATCCCCATCAACTCCCGCGGGGAGAAGCAGCGCATGCACCTCCGCGACGGGTTTCTGGCCGACCAGCTGGACCCCATCTACGTGGCCTACAACATGTAGCTGCGTCCCTCCGGCTTCCGTGGACTCTCACAGAGACGGGCGCGTTTTCCCGGTGTCCGCCAAAACACACAGGCACGGGCGACATTCGCCGGAGCGGAGCCCCGTGCGGTGTGAAGGGAAGAGGAGGACTTCTCGCAGCGGTCACCGTCGGCGCAGAGACGAAATGTGAATTTGCCACTGAATTTCGCTCAGAAGGACTTTGGATTCCTGCCTTCAGTCTGTCGGAAAAGCCCATTTCAAAAACTTTCGTTTCTTTTCTTTTCTTTTTTAATTATTGGATAATAAGTGCTTTCTTCGTAAACGTGGTATTTTGTTAAGCCGAAATAGCAATTAAAAAAAATCCTACCCTCCAGATGGGTTCTTTCAAACAGTTTCTGTAGTGTGACAAAGAATTGTTTTCTCTGTTTTAATGTGTCATGAAATCTTGATGACATGCATCTGTTACTAATTTAAGCCATTGCTATATCTCATCTTTTTAGGAAAGTTTATTGAGGTACGAGAAAACCTTCCAAATAGCACCTTCCAATTAGATTTTAGCAGCTTTCTTTGTCGGAAACATGCTGAAGAAACAAAGGCCGATATATGGCCTTTGAAGTTAGCATAGAATGAGAAGAAATTATAAATAAGGTGTATTTCGGCAATTATCTTGCAAATATCTTTGTACTAAACTAAAAAGATAAAATAAGTTAACTTCCTCAATATGTAATTATGTACAAAACGTTTAATTTATTTTGATCTCTTTAGAAGTATAAAAGAGAAAAACATTCAAGAATATTAAAGTCTTGTAATGTTTGCTAATATAAAAAAGTGTTGTATTATCTTGCGTGGATAGTATCACAGCAAATATATATATGAAATATAAATTCACTAATGAAAAAGGAGACTTTAAAGTTTAAAACACAGAGCTTGTCACGTGCATGGTGTGCCCTCCCCGCCCCCACACACTCTGCTCTCGCTGGCAGGCGCAGGCGGCCAGATGCCCGGCCAGACGCTCCCTCTGTGGCCAGAGACAGCCAGTGCCGTCCCTGTGCTCTCAGAGGTGGCGAAGGGCGTCCGAGCCGAATGTGCACTATTCCTCCTTTGCCGTGAGGACAGCGGTGACTGCTCGTGCCAGCACTTGCTGGCCATGCTCGATGGGCTTAGGCTGGCGAGTAGCACTGTTTTCTTAGCTGCAAGCATCTGTTGCACAGCGCTTTTCATCATTTTCGTTAGTGTCACCTTGTTTGGTCCTGGGTATGCAAAGGAGGGTGTTCTGTGGTCATTTGCACGGCTCGTTGACCCCCTCAGATGGCCAGTGTGGAGGGGACTGTCTCCTCGTCTTAAGACCCAGCCGACTCCGTGTGAGCCCCTGGTCTCTGGGGTTCCCTCATGGGGGAGCACAGCCCCCGGGGAACCGTAACAGAGCCCCGGCTGGAGCAGGAAATCCTCCCAGTGGCGTGACTTGCCCCCGTGGAGGAGCACAGCCCCAGGCTCTGTCTCTGCCGCAGCAGCCTCACCTTCCAGAGCTGCTCTCTGCTCTTTCCCACGAGTTGGCCTGTCCACAGCCAGCCGAGGAAAGGGTATCAGCAATCCGAGAGGTTTCTTTTCTAATTGCCCCTACAGGACCCTGCAGCGGCTCTCAGTACTAGGTATGTGTGGCTGAGACGTTGCTGGCACAGTCTGGATTCTTTTTCATTGTATCACAGGCAGTGTCTTTGTCTGCCTTTGCTGAGTGCAGCCAGCAGTGAGCCCTTTGCTAAAAGAGTTTTGTTTGACTTCTGAGATCCAAGGCTGATTGTTAAAAAAAAAAAAAAAAAAATAGTGGCACATTTTCTTACATTCGTCTGTATTTGTGGTGCACCTCCCATCTCCACAAATCATTAGATTCTTAAAATAGTTTGACTTCATTGCTGTGTGAGTCTTTCTCTACACGCTTCAGATACACATTCCTGGTCTTCTGCTTCCTACGGGGGAAAACCACAGAAAAAGACGTTTTCTTACACACTCCACCTGGTTTAAGGGGAAGTAGGCGTAAGGTTTCAGGTAAGATGACGATTATCAAACATATTGCAGTGCGCAGGGAAACCATCGAGGTCCAGTGTAAGTCGGGAAGCAAACGAATGTAGATGCCTCTTCAGACACAATCTAAACCTTCACCGTATCAACTTCCCGTTCAAGGAGGGTGAACGCCGCAGGGCAGATGTGAAAGCCGTTAATAGCAAGTCTCTTCTGCACCCTGTTGTCTCTGATGTTAGAGTTTAGGTTCCAAAAATTTGGCGGGCTGGGATCGAAGTCTAGTTGTGCAAGAAAAGGGAGAGGAGACACTTTTAAGTACTACCAGTTTCAGCAATAAAGAAGGATCGTTCTGTATTAGAAATTGTATTGTAGATAAATCATTCACAAGAATGTAAAAAATGTTTGTCTTGTGACCTTGTGCTTTTGAAGTCAGACAAAACTGTGTCATCAACTTGCACAAAAAAGGGTACACAACGAACACACAGACACAGACCTAATCAAACAGGAGCGGATTCCTCATGGTGCTTGTTTATTATATATATTTAATCCTGCTTGACACTTTACCCAAGGGAAACGGTCCCTTTTATCAGTTGAATGTTAGCAATGTTATTTCAGAGTGTGGTGACTGGTTAGAGAAATTCATGTACTCGACCAATCACGGTTTCAAACAAAATTTTTATGTGCAAAGGACAGCAACCTTCTTGTATGTTAAACCACCAGTATGCTTTGTACATCTGTGATAACGCCTGTTTTATATTCAAATGAACAAATAAAAGCTTTTATTTTTGTTGCTCTGAAAATAGCAGTTTCTTAATTGGTCCCCTGGAAAAATGTCTGGGACAGCTTCGATCCCAGGAAGGAAGCGACTCTTACAGGGACACCTGTCTGACTCTGTTTACATAATTTGTCGCCTAACTTAGTACAGGTAATCGTACTTTGAACAATGTTTAAATTTCGATGTGGGCATTTATTGCTAAAAATAATTCCTATGGCAACAAATGTTTTGTGAAATGTTTTTTTAACTCTTTTAAATATATCCAAATATATTTGTTCACATTTTGCTGCAAGTGTTCAGATTATTGGTGACTTCGGGACAAACAGCGTGAGTCCTGTGTGCGGATCTTTTCTGACAGCTCAGTCACAAGGAGCCTTTATAGCAGGAAGTAGGACTGGTTGACTGTTCCCACCCAAATCATCTTTATTCACTGGACAACCCAAAGCTATACGTTTTGTTGAAGATGTGAGGATTTTTACGGCTTTGTCTTTTGGAAGGCAGTAGCAGGGTCGCTGACCTTCAGCCTAATGGTCATGAAAAAAATAAATCCTTTTACACGTGAAAACCAGTAGAATTCTAACTGCATACAGAGCACCAGGGTTAATCTAAGTGCCTTTGTACCCTCCTCCAGCTCGCGTTCAAGACCAGCTCGTGCCGACCGGGGGACGGTGCTGTGGGTGGATGAGAGTGGATGGCGGGCGTAAGACCTACCTGGCTGTGTGGCATCAAACCGAATGTTGCAAGAACATTGCAGGATATAACAATGACAGGTCAGATACGAGGTAACTGAGGGACTCGTTCCTGCGGAGCCCTCCATTAGACCGCATGTGGGCGTGCGTCTGAGTGCCTGTGCGTGGGTGTAGAATTTTCTACGTGCTGTTCTAGTTCTCGGGACACCGCCACTCTGTTTGCTTGGCTGATCAAGTGTCATTCCGTCTTGTGAATCTTCTGCAAGATCTCAGTGTGCTGAGCTTGTGATGGTCTGTCTGCCTGGACGGAAGTGAGGAGGCTGCTTCTGGGGAGCTGTTCCTTAGCAAAAGGAACCGTTTCCTGACAGCTTGATGTCAGCTCCGACTGATGATGTTTTCTCAGTAGCACTCACAATTCCTGATCCCCGCTGTCTAAATACTTTATTTTCTACCAGATTCCAGAAATCCATGCTGGGATCCTTTACAATCTCTCCTGCAATCCCTGGGTTCTGTCTGGAAGGAGAACTTCCGCCAACATCATCATTTCCCTCTGGCGAGTGTCTCGGGCACACCTGGCTCAAGCCCAGTGGATGCTCTCAGTTGCTACCTCTTGGTGTTTTTTGATCTTTAAGGTTAATTCTTTGAACAAACTAACTGAGCAAGACCAACTCGATACCTTAGCAAGTGATTTGGACTGACCCCAACGCTAACGTGGCCTGTCATTTTGTGATGGGGACGTCCTTGGGTGGCTGAAAGTTCCAGCTCACCCCAGCTTGCTCAGGAGCCCACCTGTCTACTCCTCCCCACCACTGAACGGCACTCAGATGTATGAGACACCATGTCTAGGGTCCAGGTGCAGGTGCGCCTCCAGATGGGTGGACCCCGGGGAACTGTCCTTAACTCAGGAGGCATAGAACAACCTGTAAAATGGTAAGTAGTATAAATTGAAAGTGGGAAAACAGGGTAAATGCTGTCTGCGTTGTCTTAGAGGAGCTGTTTCTTAGTGCTGGAAGCTCTGGAGCATAGGGGAAGAAAACACATCACTGCAGCCCTGCTCCTAATGTTGTTCCTATTCCTGACGTGGTGCTGACTTTCACTAACCATCCTTCACCTGGCTGACACCGCACTGGGGAGGCAGGGTGTGTCTTCTCCATGTGCTAACGCGGCACCTGGCGTCCAGCAGACACTTACCAGCCTCCTCCAGGCCGAGTCGCGTCAAGGGCTGCTTCTTGGGAGGGGCCCAAAGGCCCCATGGGTGGGTGAAGGCTGTCCACTAGAGTATCTGGAAGTAGCGTAAATTGAAAGTGGAGGATAGAAGAACATGAAGATGCAGAAGGAGCCAGGTCCACCTGGACATCCAGCAACAGGGGCTGTCCAGTTGATCATCTGCTGCAGGTTTGGGTGGAACAGAGTGGAAGGAAAGTGGTTTTAATCTCACGAAGGGAAATCATGAGCCAGAGAGCCAGCCCTCGCTGTGCAGGTAACTGCCCAGACTCTGTCTCCTGGACCTCACATGACAGGTAACAACCCAAACTGTGTCTCCTGGACCTTACAGGACAGGTAATCACTGGACTGTGTCTCCTGGACCTCACAGGACAGGTAACCACTAGACTGTGTCTCCTGGACCTCACAGGACAGGTAACAACCCAAACTGTGTCTCCTGGACCTTACAGGACAGGTAATCACTGGACTGTGTCTCCAGGGCCTCACAGGACAGGTAAGAACCCAAACCGTGTCTTCTGGACCTTATAGGACAGGTGACCACCCAGACCGTGTCTCTTGGACCTTACAGGACAGGTAACCACCTGGACTATATCTCTTGGTTCTCCACTCTATGCTGAACTTTAGGAGAACACCATGTCTTAGGGACCTTCCCATCCCATCACTACTGAGGTGCCCTGGACTCCAAAATGGGATGAGAGTCTGAGCCATTTAAAAACGCCCTTCAACAGGAAATGATGCCGTAATGCTTGTTTCGTAGATCTCTTCTTTAACAGGGATCTGTCAAGCACTGCTGAGCATCGACTGTGGAGGTCACATTTTCTCAGGAGTGGATCAGGGCTCTGAGCTGAGCGTCTGTCTGTCGTACTCAGGAGATGGAGGGCTCGGGCACAAGCACAGACTGACGTGAGCTGCAGAGCAAGTGACCAGCCTCCATCCACAGGGACACTGAGGCCCCTAGAGAAGCCTCCTACCCTCATACCAGGGGCCTCTGGGGACCTCAGGACTTACACATATGCTCCCCAATTTTTCAAGAACCTCAGAGGTGAGAGTGACCTTTTACCCAATACAAAGCTAAACTTCCTTCTGTGAGTTACTCCAAAAGAAACCTTGTGCCTGTTAGTGGTCCCTCCCATTCTGCCCACTCGCTTTCCCCCTCCTCCCCAGCCCCAGAAAACCACCTTTCATTTTCTGCAGAGTCACCTATTTTGGAAATGTCTTACAAATGGAATCATACAACACATGGTGTTCTGTGACCAGCTTCTTTCACTTAGAATGTGTTCAGTGTTCATCCATGTTGTGGCATGTGTCAAAATTTTCTTAAGTCATAATATTCCATTTGTGTGTATACATGCATATACACACCACGTTTTTGTATATACATGCACATATATACATACCACATTTTGTTTATCCATCTGTCAGTCAATAGAGATCAGGGTTTCCATTCCTTGACTATTAAGAGTAAAGCTGCTGTGAACAATTTTGTACAAGTTTTTGTATGGATGTATGTTTTCATGTCTCTTAGGTACACACCTAGGAGTAGAATGGCTGGAGCACAAGGCACCTCCGTGTTTAACCCTTTAAGGAGCCCCAAACTGGTTTCCAAGGTGGCTGCACCATTTTAGGTTCCTGCTGGCAACGCATGAGAGGTCCAATTTCTCCACATCCTTTCCAACACTTGCGGTGGTCTGTGTTTGTGATGACAGCAATCCTGGTGGGTGTGAAGTGGTATCTCACTGTGGGATTTTTTGTTTGTTTTTTGGGGTTTGTTCGTTTAGAATTTCATGTATTCATTCCCTGTATCTATTCTGCCTGTGGTTGGGTTTTTATAAATTTTATTTTATTATGGTATGAACACTCAACATGAGATCTAGACTCAACAATTTCTAAGTGTGTGACACAGCATTGTTAACAACAGGGACAGTGTTGTTAGCGGGTCTTGAGAACTTGTTCATTTTGCATAACAGACTTTATGTCCCTAGATTAGCAACTCCCACCTTCCCTTCCCCAACCCCTGGCAACCACAGTTCTGCTCCTGACTATTTCGGATGTCCCACGTGAGTAGAGTCGCTTCCACAGCTGGCTTGCTTCATCCGGCACATTGTCCTTGAAGGGTGGCAGACGATGCTGCTTCAGAATATGCCACCTTGGCATGAGGATTATTTTGAGCTAAAGGCCCTTGAAAAACAGCAGATGCAGGAAGGGCGTTCTCACCTCCCTTCCCTTCCTGCAGATTGGAGAGAGAACCTCCCATGCGAGAGAGGTCCTCCCTGCAGGAGAAAGGAACCTTCTTCACCAGGGAGTCACAGTTGGGAGCATTCTGTACAAATAGACCTCATTCAAGAAATTCTTCTCTTCCTTCAGCCTCCCCGTATGATTGAGCTGTTTTTCCACCCCACAGTCACCTCGTCTGAAAGCATGTGGGTTTGCCAGTTTTTTGGGTCTCCGCTTCCTTACGGGGACTCCCGCGTCACACAACAGTAGGGTGACTGCGCTTTTCTCCGTTGGTCTGTCTGATGTCAGTTCAATTCTCAGGCCCGGCCTTGGAGGGTGGAGGTGAAGCTCTGCCTTCCCCACATGCTCCGGTTTCCTCCACGCTGTCGCATGTTACAGAATTTCTTTCTTTCTTTTCTGAGGCTGAGCGACATTCCATTTTATGCACATACGTTTTCTTATCCAGGCTTCCGCGGACGGACACTGAGGCTATTCCTACCTCTTGGCTATTGCAGCTACTTCTGTTCCTTTCTTCGTCCCTCCTCCTGCGCTCCAGGTTTCTGTTCTCCCCGTTCAAGCCCAGCCCAGGGAAGCCGAGAACCAGACACACAGCATAGCAGCCGCAGTACACACAGCGGGTCCAGGGTGAGGACGCCCCCAAACAGGACAGGGGAGAGGGGGACACCCCTAAACATGACAGGGGTGAGGGGGATGCTGCCCCACAGAACAGGGGGGAGGAGGACGCCCCTTCTTCAAGGGCCAGAGGATTCAGGCCCGAGAACTGGAGCCATGTCCCTGGGCCAGAGCTGGGGAAGGAGGGGGCTGTGGGTCCAGGCTGTGCCCTGCCCCCTGGGGTCTCTGGGAGGCTGAGATGTGGGGAGGCTTCCCACAAACACTGGTGAAATCCGAATAACGGTACTTGGAAATGATTCATAAGAAGAGCTCCCTGTCTTTGAGCATCAACAGTAATGTGAACATAAATCACAAAATTTGTGCCAGAGACAAATTCAGTCACGTATGCTCCTTGTCCCATACCTCCCATCCTCCCATCAGCAGATATCCACTTGCTAGAATTATTAAAAGAGTCTGTAAATTTAAGGCTTAGTCTTTCCTAATCTTTTTGATGCTCTTCAAAGTAAGGCCTCCGAGAGTGGACTGGCAGTGTTTTGAACGTATTCTGTTATACTTCCCAGTTATACTTTAGTGAAACTTGAAGGGAGCACCGATCGGCAAACATACAGACACATCCACGTGCAAATTCACACTCACACAACACATTTAAGGAGTGTGCTGGACCTGCCTCCACGCCAGCGGAGCGTGTGTCTGTCATCTGTCTTTGGAAGAAAACGTGAGAAGAAGCCGGATGAAATCCAGCCTGTGGTTGCCTCTGAGCAAGGGGACTCAATGACTGAGCTATTTTCACTGCATAACTTTTCCAACCCTTTGAGTTTTATATCAATTTTAAAACTAAAGGTCATTTAAAAAATTCCAGTTTTTTAGAAGACTTGCAACTTCTCCTAGTTAGATAAAAACAGGCTGCTCCTCTCATCCTAAACGTAACTTCCCTCCGCCTATCTGTCTTCTCCTTTTTCCCAGCAAGTTTCTCGAGAAGTGGTCCTCTCTGACCCCCCCATCTTCCTTTGCTGCTTCGTGTGGGTCTGTCTGCCCCCGGTAGTTCTGTCAAGCGTCCCTCAGTCCTCAACGCTGTCAAATCCCCACTGCGCTCCGCAACTCTCCCCACCGGAGACCTCTCCAGCCTTTCGTCCTGTCGTAACCGTCCCCCACCCCGATTTTAAAAGGAGCAATGTCCACTGTAAAAACATGAGGGAGAAAAACCATCCGAAGTCAGCAAGGTCCCTCTGTCTTTCTCCAGCCTGCCCTACTCCCTGCTCACCCTGGGGATTCGGCTTCCTGGTTGTTCCCCCTCCCAGCATCTTGTGCTTTCTCTGCACGTGTCTTCTGAGGTCCTCAGCACTCTGCAGCTTCACTGTTCCTCTCCGCCTGGTCCTAGAGGGCGGGACTGTGTCCTATCTGTGGTCCAAGCCTTCATGAAGGCGCCTGCTGTCTGCAAATGATGGCGGGAGAGGAGATGGGGGGGCCGTCTGTGACGCTGGGCAGCTCTGGGTGAGGAGTGGGCTCAGGGTCTTCAAACTGCCCTGTGGAGCCATCAGGACGTCGGGGTCCCTCTCCGGGGCTGCCTGACCGAAATGCCAGTTTGGAGCTTGATTTCTCAGTCTCAAATCTGAGACTGAAACAGATCAAGAGCCCACCCTCAGGAAGGCTCAAATTCTGGCAGAAAATGATCAGTTTTTTTCTTTTCAGGTCCTAGGCACCAATCAGCTCTCTAACACGCGTGCGCTGCACGATCACCGACTGCAGGGAGGGCTGATGGGCACGTCCTGGCCTGAGACGAAGGTCCTGTTTGCGGGTCGCCGCCCAGCACTGGCAGCCACCGCCACGCTGAACGGAGATGCGCTGGAGGCGTAAAACACGCCCGATTTTGAAGACTGAGTACAAAATAAGAATGTAAACTATCTCGTTAATAATTTTTATAGTAATTACATATTTCAATGATAATATTTTGGATATGTTCGGTTAAGATGTATTACCATTACTTTCACATTTTTTTATTTTTTATTTTTTATTTATTTATTTATTTTTAATTTTTTTATTAATTTCAGCATATTATGGGGGTACAGATGTTTCTGTTACATATGTTGCCCTTGCCCCCAACATTTTTTTATTTTTTAAACATGACTTAGAAAATGTAAAGTTGTTACATACATGCTTGACACAGTTGTATTTAACAGCCTTGCTTTACGGGGTCCGTAATGTAGTGCAGTTGACTTAACCCCTGGGAGCTTACACGCCCTATAAGACCCTGTAAATCCTCACACGTGCCCACTGGGGCTCACGGACCCCTGGCATGATCCCAGCCACGCCAGACCCACTTGGACTCTGCGTTTTATCGAGGTGCTCACGTGGTCTGTGGGCATCTGAAAGCTCGGGGACTGGGTCCCAGGTGAGAAGACGGGTCTCCGTGCCCCACCAGATCAGGGATTCTGAACCGGGGGCCAAGATGGTTCTGGGCTTAGCAGCCTGCAGAGTTTAATGCAGGATGTCCGTGCATGTCTGCGCACGTGCGTTTTTCAGGAAAGGGCCCACTGCTTTTGTTTTCACACGGGTAAAGCAGTGTTCTCAAAGGACGGCCTGTCGGCCACACTCAGAACTTGGCAGCAGTGCCCACGCTGGGGCGGGACGAAGCCACGATTTAATCAGCCCTGTGGGAGACACCGATGTCAGAAGCTCGAGAACTCCCGAGTTGGAGACTGGAGGCAAAGAGAAGGGTGAAGCCACTTACTGCTGGACAGTCTAGTCTGGGTCGCCAGACCGGGAAGTGCCCGGACCGAGACTGGCGCCGCATGGACTGGCGGGCCATGGAGCAGGGGAAGGTGATGCGTGCGATTCTAGATGATAGAACTTGATGATCTGAACTAATGTCAAATGTTTACTGAATAATCTTCTGTACGTTTAGCCTAGCACCGGGGCTAAGAAAATGGGCTTTGCAATCAGACAAACCCGAGTTCGAGACCTGCTCTGACACTCGCCAGCTGGGTAAGTCTGGAGAAGTTATTAAGTCTTCCGAACGTATCGGTCTACACCTCTCCAGGTTGGAGTAGGCAGACCACAGCTACTGCTCTGCTACGCTAGTCGCAAACTTTTCCTCCTTGTGAACCACACAAGTCTGCTATTTCTAGTTTTTTAGATACTGTTACATGGCAAGCTACTTTTCATTTTCTAAGCCTTTTGATTCACTAATTCAGTGTGGACAGTGCCGTGTGCAAAATCTCCATCTTCCTGGAGGATGCCTTTCATTTTGCTTGACTCAGTCACTTCTTTAGTGGTACTTATGTAAATATGGGTTTCGTGGTTGTCAGTTTAAATATTTGTGATTGAAAAAGCTATTAAGGACCAGTTCTAATGATTAAGGTTAGAATCAGAGTCAGTGACCCACAGACATCTCATTCTTAAATGAAGACCAGTAAGTCTTGCTTAGAAAAATGGATCTAGCAAAACAAAGACAAAATGAGGGTGAAGAGAATGATACTGCTATTATCACCGGGAATGTCAGAATGCTACAGTGACGGGGACCTTGATATTCAGAGCTAAATCATCTATCTGACCCCAACTGTGATACACCCACAGGGCAGGAAACCAGAGAGAACACCACATGAGGATGTGCTAACGCCACACAAAACCCAGGACTGGCCGTCCGACCCTGATCACCACACCTGCCGGTAAGTGAGAACAGCGGAGGACTGACCTCAGCCGGCTGCCTGTTAAGAAACTGCTCAGTTCTGAACAGTGTATCAGTCTTTCAGGCCAGTTTGCAATAATTGATACATTATGTATCAATGATACATTATTACAATCATCCTCTCCTTTTTAACCTGTGATAAGGTCTTTTTGAAACTGGTGAAAGTAAATTCAATTTAAATGTTTAAGTGAATGCATTAGGTTAACATACTGATTTTACATGAAGCTAAATAGTTACCAGTGAATGACCTACAATATATTACTGTGTTTGGTTGGGTATAGGGCTGCAGTCCCCAACCCCCAGCCATGGACGGTACTGGTCCGTGGCCTGTTAGGAACCAGCCACATGGCAGGAGGAGAGCACTGGGCGATCTGTGCTGACAGCCACTCCCCATCGCTCCTGAGCTCCGCCTCCTGTCAGATCAGCGGGGGCGTTAGATTCCCATGAGTGTGACCCCTACTGTAAACTGCGCATGTGAGGGATCTAGGTTGTGGCTCCTTATGAGGCTCTAATGCCTGATGATCTGAGGTGGAGCTGAGCAGTGACGCTAGCGCTGGGGAGCGGCTGCAAATACAGATTATCATCAGCAGAGAGGTCTGACTGCACAGAGACCGTAATAAGTCAGTTGCTTGCAGACTCATGAAACCTATCAGTGAGTGGCAAGTGGCAGTTAAGCTGCATCTGGTGGCAGCTTCAAGTCAGAATCCGACACTTGTTTTAGCCCCGTCGTGGCTCACCCGTTACTCGCCGCTTCCGTCCACGCCTCTTTCCCTCACTGCGTGTTTGTCTCAGCCACGGTTTTGTAAGCCCATAAGCTCACCCTGGCAAAAATGAGTAAAACACAAACGTCGCTGGAGAACTTCTTTGAAAAGGAGGAAAGACCCGATGATGAGGCAGCAGAAGACGCCGAGACTGCAGACAAAATAAAAGCTGCATTTAACAGAAAATACCAAGGGTCCTACGTAAATTACAGGTTCATTGCAACAGGTGATTTGCTTTCTCCAAGCCCACTTTGTGTAATATGGGGCGACCGGCTACCCAACGAAGCCAGGAAACCTTCAAAACTGCTTCGCCACATGGAGACCAAGCACCCTGCATAAAAAACAAGGCTTTGGAGTTTTTCAAAAGAAAAAATGCGAACACGAACAGAAGCAATGATTGAAGGCCACCCCTTCACCAAATGTGTCTGCCTGGAGAGCTTGATTCTTAGTGGCTACCGCACTGCTGGAGCTGAGAAGCCCTTTACTACTGGTGAAGATTGGTCCTGCCTGCTGCTAGGGACATTTGCCATGAACGTTTAGGAGAGGCTGCAGTTCAAAAGGTGGCACCTGTTCCTCTTTCAGCTACCTCCATAACTAGATGAACTGATGAAATAGCAGAGGATACTGAGGCACAATGGTTAGAGAGGATTAATGAGTCACTGTGGTGTGCAGTCCCGGTTGGCGAGTCCACGGACATTGACAAGGCAGCAATGCGTGTTTTTTGTGTGATATGTTTTTTAAGAGGACGTGCATGAAGCTATGTTGTGTCCTTTTGTTGCCAACCAACACCACAGCTGCAGAACTATTCGATTTTCTGAATGACTACACATCAGGAAAACGGAATTGGTCATTTTGTATCATTATACACAAACAGAGCTGCTGCCACGACTGGGCAGTTTTCTGGTTTCACTACTCGGGTCGAGGAGGTCGCTTCTGAGTGTGAGTCTGTGCACTGTGTCATCCAGAGAGAAATGCTGGCTAGCCGAAAAATGTCACCTGAACTAAACAGTTTTGCAGGATGTGATTAAAATTATCAACCACATTAAAGTACATGCCCTTAACTCACGCGTGTTTACACAGAGCACGTGTGTCTGCTCTTATGCATGGAAGTGAGATGACTTTCTAAGGGTAGATCTCTGGCCAGCATTTTTGAGTTATGAGAGCTGCTCCAGAGATTTCTTCTAGAAGAACAGTCACCATTGGGAGCACATCTCAGTGACACAGAATGGGTCGCAAAACTTGCTTCCTTGTGTGACAAATTCAACCTGCTCAAATGGACTCAAATGGACTCAATGGACTCAAATCTCTCACTTCAGGGGGGAACCGTGTTCTTGTAGGCAGAAAAAGTGGCTGCATTCAAAGCCAACCTGAAATTATGGGGGTGACATTGGGACTTTGGGATTTTTGGGACGTGGCATTTTTGACACGTTTCAAACATTAGCAGAGATTTTGAGAGACTGAACCGGGGCCACCTTTCTCCCGGCTGGTGCATGATCTCCTATGTCAGACTTCAAGAGTCTGAGCATCACTTCCCAACCACAAAAGACCCTCAAACTGGGAGGGAATGAATCCGTGACCCATTTGTGAATAAGCCAGGTGACTCTACTTTGTGCTAGAAGAGGATCAACTGCTTGAGATCACAAATGACGGTGGCCTTAAAAGTATGCTTGAGACAACTTTGAATCTCCGTATGTTCTGCATTAATGTCAAGGTGGAATATCCTGAGATTGCCACAAAAACACCGAAAAGCCTGCTTCTGTTTCCAACATCCTAGCTTTGTGAAGCAGGGTTTTCTGCAGTGACAGGCACCACAACGAGATTACAGAATAGGCTGGACACAAGCAACACACTTTGGGTGTCTCCCGTCACCCCCAGATGGGACCGTCTAGTTGTAGGAAAGCAGGCTCAGGGCTCCCACCGATTCTGCATTACGGCGAGTTGTGTAATTATTTCCTTATATATCGCAATGTAATAATAATAGAAATAAAGTGCACAATAAATGTAATGCACTTGATCATCCCAAAACTATACTCCTCCTCCCCCTGGTATGCGGGAAAATCGTCTTCTGGAAACTGGTCCCTGGTGCCAAAAAGATTGGGGACTGGACTAAATCAACAATTAAAGCCAGTTTTTTTAAATACATTTATTAACCAATGTTAACACATTAAATGAATCTATATATTGCTAGTCAGAGCAGCTTACAAAATGCCAGAATGCATCATGGAACCGGACAGCCACGATGAGTAATTACAATGTGCATAGTGGCGAAGCTCAACACCTTGATATAGCTTTATGATCTGCAGGAAATTTTTAATCATGATTCCTAAAACAATCAATTGTAATTTTACCTAAAACTTTTACAAAACCAGGCCACAATCTTTTTTTAATTTTGTTTTTTTTTTTTAAACACACAGTTTTCACGCTGTAGTAACTTGGAAATGTGCAACCGTGTCAACAGAGACAGAAAAGCCAAAGTAACACGAATCTCACTTTCATGCAGCTATCAGTTAAATATTACATACTCTGGAATGATTTTACACCAAAAATATGTCCACAACAACTTGCTCTCATAGGGGTGGATCGAAGTTTTAAAACTTGAAAATCAATGGAAGAAGGTTAAGCGTGTGGTTCTGACATCTCCCTCAGCGCCGAGCACCGTGGCGACACCGGCTCGTCACCCAGCAACGGGAGGGAGCAGCGATGCCAAGTTACTGTGTAATTAGAGACATTGTGTCCAACGGGGCTGCTGGGTACTTTGTGCACCGTTTGGCAGTAGTTTGTCGGTTAATTTGTGTCACCACCATCTGCAACAGCATCAAGACTGGATGGACGATATTTCACAGAAGACTTAGTTACCTTTTTATCTTCAGAGTGACCCTGACAAACCCGGAGAAAACTTTCTAAAAGGCTTTTCTCCTGATTCTTTCACTTCCATTGTAATTGCTTTAATAAATATCAAAGGTCTAAATAAATATTTACAAATTATTTCTCTAACCTCAAAAAATAAGTAAATGATAAATGGGAATTTGACTTGGTCTAAGATCAGTCTTTGAAAAAAAACGTAAATGGTGAGATACTTTTAAAGAAAAGTAATTTAAGTTTTCCTGGCTGTCTTTTATATATCTATGTATAAAAAAATCATCATTCAACTATCGATCCATTCCTATTGGTAATGCTTCTTAATCCAGACATTCCGCAAAATACAGACTTTTTACAAATCACGGCATCTTTAATACAAGAAAATTAACATGCATTATTCTTCATTCTGTGTACAGTGATGGAGTTCATTAGTAGGCAGTGACCCATTACTACAAACATAACGGCTTCTGTGAAACTTAAGTGCTTTCTTTTCCTTTAGGATTAACTTACAATTCTCGAGGTGACACCAGGTATAGGCAGTTAGATGACATTTTGGGGAGGGAAGGGAAACATTAAAGAAAATTTGTATGCCTCATCTGTAATTTCACATGTGGATAAAGGTAGTTTTTGGCTTTTTATTTTTGTTGTTTATTTTTGTTACAAGCACTCATGTTAGGACAAAGATGAAATGTGCAAACTTTAAAATTTAAATATTCATTTTCTCTAAGATCCAGCTCAGTAAAAGATTACCCCAGTTCCCTGCAATTTTAAACTACAAGATCAAAGCTAATAATTTGTTATAAAAGTTATATATTGAAAAGAAATAATGAAAAACACAATTGGGAAATATTTAAGAAAAAATATGCAGGACTAGCCCTGCTGTGTCAACCCTGTTCCCTAAATTCAATCATATACCCACTGGCATAACCAACAGATAATGCCTCTGAACAGTAAATTAAGCTGAACAAAACCAGCTCAACAAGGTTAAGAAATAAATGTCACATCAAGGTAGTATGTTTTATTTCCGAAACAGTTCCGTAGTTCTTACATTCAGGTCTATTCTAAACGTTTCTTTGTTAAACTCGCTTGTATTCATTCACCTGTTGTTTTTTTAAAGGTCTGTTGTTTAAAGGTTAAAATCTCTGTAAAACCTAAAAATGTTTTAAAATTTGCTGAAAATGCAACAAATTCTCAATTAAAATTTATTTAAAATAATACCCTCCACTGGTGTTGCTTTTACCCCCTGAAAAACTCCGGAGGAGCATTAACAAAAGATTTAAACTACTGTGCAAAATTTCTTCACGAAAAGTGTTTAAAGGCTGGTGCAAAATGGGAAGCAAATTTTAAACAATTTTGGCTTCTTGGAAACAAAAACCGCTGTGTCTGGAAAGAGCGATCTCGGGGAGACGCGCCGCGGGACCCGCCTCATCTCTTCCGGCGGCAGGTGCGCTTGTGCTCGGCGTGCCAGTGCTCCTGCTGGCACTTGATGGAGCAGTAGGAGGTGTTCCAGCAGCAGTGGTACATGGCCTCCTCCTCGCAGTTGTAGCACTGCGGACAAGAAGCCGGAGCGACTTTAGGACCGGGACCGACCGCGCGGGGAGCCGGGCATCCGACTGGCACACTCACGCCTGCCTGACACGACAGCCGCTTTCCATCGATACAGGGTCATGCCCATCCACGCGGAAACGTCGACTATTTTTTTCTCATAAAAAGCTCTTGGCCTCACCTCCCTTTCCAGCTACTGCTCTGATTTCTCTGTCCCCCTCACCAACTTCCTGAAAGAATTCCTGAACTATTTCTCACTGTCACTGCTGTCTCTCCCTACCATGCCACTGAAGGTGCTTTTATCAAGGTCACATGTGACCTCAAATCTAGCAGCCAAGTCTCAGCCTTCACCTTACTTGGCAATATCTGGAGATTTTTTTTTGAGACAGGGCCTCTTTGTTGCCCGGCTGGAGTGCAGTGGTGTCATCGTAGCTCAGAGCAACCTCAACTCCTGGGCTCAAAGGATCCTCCTGTCTCAGCCTCCCAAGTAGCTGAGACTATAGGTGTGCTACCACCCTGCCTGGCCAATTTTTGTATTTTTTATAGAGATGGGGTCTCACTATGTTGACCAGTCTGTTCTCAAACAGCTGGCCTGAAGTGATCCTCCCACCTCAGCCTCCCAAAGTGCTGGGATTATAGGCATGAGCCATGATGCCCAGCCCCACCTGGATCTATTTTTGATTGTCACAACTTTGGAGGAAGAGGTGCTACTGGCAGGTGGAGGCCTGGGATGCTGCTAAACATCCTGCAGTGTACAGCACCCTCCAAGAATGTTCTGGTCTAAAGGTCCTCGGTATCAAGGTTAGACTGTTTGGACACAGGAGAAGAAAACAGCAAGAAAAGTAAAGTGAGTTTCCAAGCTGGGGGGGTCGGTAAAATAACGGTGGTATTACGAACACACACCCACCGTGAGGCTTAACGGGACAGCCAGGAAGAGAAGAGACTGAGCTTGGATATAGAATGTTCTACAGATAAACGCAGCGTAGATGTGATGGCTGCTCAGAGTCTTGGAGGGAAGACCCAAGGAGAAGAGCCTACATTTGGCCTAAAAATTCTACCCCAATTTTCTTCTTTACTGTGTATATTATGCTTTATCTTCTTTTAAAAGTAATCTTTTAAGGTTTTTGTGATCTTATTATGTTAGCAACTGCAGCTTCAGTAAATTTAGGGACGTGTGGAGAGCGCCTTTAACTTTGGAAATAGCCTGGGTGAACTGGGTCAGGGTGCAACCCTGGGGCCTGCGCCACAGCTGGTCATGCGCCTTCAGACCAAGTTTATTTAACCTCTTAGTTTTCTCATCGTTAAATAACACTTTAAACAGCACCCGCTCTCCCACTGTTCTCCCATTCCTTGCAGATGGAATCTTTCTTACTACGATGCTCATGACTGTCTCACCTTCTCATCCACTTTCTGACACACCTACCTACACGCTCCAGTCCTGTCTCTGACAGTGCTGCAAGTTGTCTAACCCTTTTACTCCCAGCCTACTAGACACAACGTGATGAACAGAACAGCTTAAAGTCTGGAGTCCCAGCTCTGCCAACTTGGTTTTTAATCATTCTGTTTAATATCATAAGCCTCAAATTCCTCATCTAAAAGAAAAGGGCATAAAAATACCAGTGTTGGCTATTTCACAGTGGTAAAGTGATTACGATCATGACGTATCGTAAGTACCATAACCTCCTCTTCCCATCGCCTGGGTTCTTTCGTAAACTTACAGGGATTCCTTCTCATGACTCGGGTGTCCACTCTCTGGTTTTCTCTTCTCCACGTGACTCAGAATCATCACAGACACGGGCTGTGGGCAATTCTGCTACATCTTAATTCTCACTAACATTTCTTTCATTATTCGCCAGTTCTTCCTACCAAGTTATCTGCATACATTCTTCTAAATTACTTGCTAAGTTTTCTTCTTCCTTTTTGCCAAATCTCTATCACACATTTTATTTACTTTACATGTATTTATGTAATGTAGTCTGGATAAAAAGAATTTATATAATTTATCACAAAACTTTACATAGTAACTTATTAAAATTGAAACCAAGTTATGAGCTTTTGGGAGCAAAACTCTCCACACGATTCGTGGCGCGTGGAGGCCGTCAGAGGACACAGCCCCGCGAGTTCAGGAGTTTCTGCTCCGGGCAGCGTCTGTCTCTCACACGGGGAGTGTGTTAGAGACCAATGTCACCACTGATGTGACAGCATCTGACGTATAAATGTTAAGTGTAGGGAAATCTGAAAAATCTTTCATTTTTTGTTGTGATATTTACATTTATGGTTTCACAGTTTGGATATTACCTATCAGAAATCACCAGGTAAAAGCCAGGGCCAGCCAATTTACCACAGTGAAATAAATACTTGCATAGATGGAGAAGTTATATAAATTATTTATACTAAATATGCTACATACTGAAGTATTATAATCTCAATTTAAAATAATCCTGAGCAGCACCCCGTAATGTGGGATCTGGGCTTGAAAGATTTTAGGACTTTTAATGAAATTTTTAGAATTAAAGTTGACAACCTCACAGTTGATCTTTTTTCAGGAATAATTTTTGCCTAGGCTGTGTGTTCCTTCTGAACCGCTTCTCATCACACCTGTGGTGCCATCTCAGAAATAAAATTCTAAAGAAATACTGATATTTACCCACTGCTTCTTCTTGGTCTGGGAAATGAGCTGTTTGTGCTGCGTGGCCAGCTTCTTGATTTCTTCTACGAATTCTTCTTTACACTTTTCCTTTACTTGCTTGCATTTTCTGTCCATCTCGCCCTGCATGTTGGCTACGGCTTTATTTACAGCTTGTCTTTTCTCTTCTTCCATTTCAGAACGCAGCTGAAATGAGAGAAGTAAACCCACAGCATGTCAGCTCACGGCTGACAGAGACCGTCGCGCTTCCGTGGAAACCTTTCCCTTCATTTCGTTAAGATGCGCAAGAACTTTAGGTAAGAAAAGTATCGTTATTACTGGAAATGTCATAGAAGATACAGGTTTTATTACATTCGAAGTTTTAAAAAGCTGCTGCCCAGGTGATGTGTAAGCGAGAGGCGCCAACCTGCCATGGGAGAGGCCCCGGTGCCGTGAGGACGAGTGTTACCTTTTCTAGAGCTTCTCGGACGACTCTCTCCGTCTCTCGCTTGTGGTCGGACTTCATCCGGTCTTTGAAGTCGTTGAAGATTTTGGTGTATTTGTCGTGGCACATGCTCTGGCACACGCCGTCGCCGGTGGTCTGGGTGCTCCGGTGTAGCATCCGTGGGGAAGAGGCACTTAGCTTCCGGGTCTGAGTGGACACCGAGACCCTCTCGACCGGCTGAGGCATCGTGGGGATCTCCTGGCTGGAGCTCACTGCTTCCGTCTCGGGCTCCGGTTCCTGGAGGGGGAGAGAGTGTGCAGACGCAGAACGAAGAAATGATATAATTCACTAGTTCGAGAATACTCTAATACACATATGGCAAAGTAATGCACTGTTGTTAAAAAAGACGTAACTAAGATGGTAGATTTTGTTACGTATATTTTTATAATTAAAAAAAATAAATCCCCCCCAAAACCAACCAATGAATGAAAAAAATGCCATTAACAGCTCCAATAATTTAAGATCTGTTTTTAAAATAGGCTAAAACAAAATATTATCATAAACTTAAAATGATCTCAGCTTCTTTGGACTATATTCATTAACAAATTTCCTATAATTCTAAACCACTTCTCCCTGAGCATACATTGGAAATGTGCCCAGATCTACAGCTTTAAAACAGGCAGGGCTCATACCATTTTAAAAGGTTGAGCTTAACCATAGTCTCCTTTGATTTTCGGAAGTGGGCATAACTGATGTATTGGATTAATGTTTGTAATAATGCTATGAAAAAATATCAGGGTTTCAGGAAATGCACCAACATGCCTTCCCATGTTGCCAGACGCTGAGCAAGTGTGCGCTGCTCCCCGTCAACGGAATGACACAAAGTCAGAAGACACGTCCAACTCGGCATGATTTGATTGGCGGCGACTGAATTTCACAAGTGTCCTCCAGGAATGACTGCCCTGACCACACTTTGGAGACATTTCCTGCTCGATGTGCCACCTGGACGCCGCAAGGTGGGCGACTTACCTCCTTTTTGGGCTCCACACTTTGATTACGTCGTCCTTTCTTTGCTCTTGGTTCTTGAGTGACCTTCAGCTGTGGGCATTATAAAAGTAATATCGTATTATTCGAGACACCAGGTAACAGTTCTCTGCTGAGAATACTCGCAGTGGACCCAGAGATGAGAAGAGCAAGTGACTCCCCTTTGCCCTGACTTGGCCACTATTCTGGTAACTGAAGGCTTCACAGGGCTGTGCGCCTTCTGAGGTGAGCAGTGTACTCACCCTTTTCCCACTGGAGGGTCAGGCTCAAGGTCACTGGTGGTTGTATCTATCTATCTATTTGAATCGGTTTTGGTTAATTCGTGCAGAGCACTTTACAAATGCAAAAAAAGTAAGGAAGAGTGTCAAAATCTGTTCCTTACAGTGAGGCGTGTACACTAAGATTTTCACATTTAAAAATAATAATTAACAGGCACTTCCTTACTGAGACACGACTCACCTGCTCATTACTCGTAGAGGAGATGCTGGATTCTGCCTCTTCCTCGCCTCGGTCCTCATTCTTAGACTTCCAGAACCTTCCTTCACGCAGGAAGCGCTGATGCAGTTCCAGCTCGTCACAGGCCTTTTTCCAGCCCATGCTGCGTTTAACGTGCAGCCGGTGAATGTTGACTGTGATATCTTGAATGTTTTCAGAAGGAATCCAGGCCCTGGGAAATTGGGGGAAAAAAAAAAGCAAACACACACCCCACGATTTAAGGTAAGTTTGATAAAAAGAGGTATAGTCTAATTTGCCTCTATCTATATGAGCATTCAATTCTGAATGGTCTCAATATATGCAGAATAAAATGGCCCAGGGACCCCACGGTAAATGAACCTAAAACGTCCTCCTCCTTTCTTGCCTATACCTGATTTCCTGGCCTGGGCCACCTCACCCTCCAATTCTCTGCAGCAAAAAGATTCAGCCTCCTTAAGACAGTCAGACCTTATCATCTACGTTTTTCTCTCTGGCAGGCAAAATCTTGCAAATCCTACAAAAACCTCACTAAAGCAGCTCTCATGTGTAAACACACTCACAAATTTTTTCCTGGAGATTTCCAGCCTGTTCAGAGTATAGGAAGGGGCAGCATATCTATCTGAGTGTCTGGAAGGGATTGGTACAAAACCGTTTGTTTGAATTTTTTCTCCCGCTTAGACATGATGATACAATGGACCATCCAAACTGCATTAATCAAAACTTAGAACTAGTGGCTTCTTTTCAGCCATAACCTTTTGGAGGATGGTATGTTGCTTTTGTAATTAAAAATTCATGATTGTAATTTTATAAGGTTTGTTTTCAATAAATATTTTAATAGGGTAGAGTACAATTTTTAAAGTATGTCCTAACCAATCATTCACCTCAAATATCTTATTGGTTATATTGTATCCAGGAAAAGCAAAGGAAAATGATTCTGTATTATACAGTAAAATTATAGATCTTTTATTTTCTAAAGTTCTGCCCCGAAAGAGTCCCATGTGGTCAGAATTGCTTGGGTAAAATCTTTCAGGAAATAAGCTTGGGGGGAAAAGCCTTCTGGAAATGTGCTTTGCTGTTTCGATTCTCTCTTCAGGTGACAAATTTACTCTACAGACCCAAGTCGATTAGCTCAAATGTTATTTAGAAATATTTTCTGCATGGTATACTGAATTGTTAATACAATATCACTCCTGGTTGAAGATACTATACAGCTGCTTACAAACTGACAAGAAAAATATACAGGTACAAAGTTCTGATTATCAGACTGTTCTTGCCTAGTAGTAGGTAAGAATCTTACCTAGATTTTTTAAAAAACTGTCAATTCTTTGTTTTTCTAAGTTAACTGTGTTTTATTTAATGAAATGTAAAAAAAAAAAAAAACACAAATGAAGCAAACTTTCCCCCAAGTTCTTGGTGTATCTGTATTATAATAGCTAAACTTTACTAAGTATTCACTAGGCGCCAGGCACTGTGCTTAGATCTTTCTATATAAAAATTTCTTTGAACCTTACAGAAACTGTTAAGAGGCAGGTACCACTGAGGCCCCTATTTGATTAATACTAGGAGAGCCTGACTCATGTGTCAAAAGTAGGGTAGAAGATGAAGCCAGAACACAACCTAACCAAGACTGACCTCAACTTGCGCAGTAAGAATTCATTGCCTCCCTGCTTTGATGAGAAACTGAAGTCAACAGAATATGATGTATTGTTTAATGTTAAAAATTACCACTTAATAATCATACAATTAAAACATTCATTTTGTATTGAAGCATTTTATTACATCTCTATTTAACTAGTGTGTCTTTTGACATGATAGCTGTGTCAGCTAAGTGTGTATCTATGAAAGAATGCAACTTTTTTTTGGAAATTTACACGATTCACAGGTTTACATTCAAAAGTAACTACACTTTTATTAAACTAAAAGAAGAGTAAGTAAAAATTCACTACAGGGAGAAATAAGGCCCCTCATTTTCCAGCTTCTCTACAATGACCTCTGCAGCAGACACCCTCCTCCTGCCGTAACAAGACACTTCATGGGCTGTTCGTTTAAATCCTGTGCAAAATGTGACTTTCAGATCGTGTCTTTGACTTTTGTTATTTTTTCCCCCTTATATTTGTGTTAAATGAACCAAAAAACCTGCATGCAAATTCTTTCTTCCTATTGTGGATTTTTTTTTTTTAGCACATTATGGGGGTGCGGATGTTTAGGTTATGTATGTTGCCCTTGCTCCCCCAAGTCTGAGCTTCAAGCATGTCCATCCCCTGGATGGTGCGCATCGCACTCTGTGTGTGCATATACCCGTCCCCTCCCCCTGCCCGACATCCAATAGATGTTATTCTTATATGTGCACTTAAGTGTTGATCAGTTAATACCAATTTGATGGTGAGTACATGTCCTGTTGTGGATTTATTAGACTCATTAATCTCTTGAGTTCTATGATAGCTTACAAAGCTTGAATTCACATTTTTAAAATCAGTGCTATTAGTGACAACATTATTATGACAATATTTTACAGTTTTTAATTTTCAATATTCAATAAATGTTAAGGCCTTAATCCACAATGGAGGTAATTGGAATTTTATAGTCCAGTGATTTTATAGGTTCATCATTCTTTATATGAGATACTTAACTATTCAAAATAATTTTATAGTAATAAAATGGTTTTTACTTTTATTCACAGGACTGATACTGTCTTCCACTCCCAAATTGATTATTTTAGTCTATGGCCTTAACAGGTCCTTGAAGACGGCTGAGACAACTGTAAACCATCACGATGTCATGAAATGGACCCATTCTGAGGACCCTTCCGCCCCACCCCAGTAAGACTTCAATCTCAGCACTAATATGCTTTTGGGGTCCAGCAGACTCAGTTATTAAAAATGTCCTGTTTAGAGCTGGGCGCGGTGGCTCATGCCTGTAATCCTAGCACTCTGGGAGGCCGAAGTGGGCAAATTGTTTGAGCTCAGGAGTTCGAAACCAGCCTGAGCAAGAGTGAGACCCCGTCTCTACTAAAAATATATAGAAAAAATTAGCCGGGCATGGTGGTGCATGCCTGTAGTCCCAGCTACTCGGGAGGCTGAGGCAGGAGGATTGCTTGAGCCCAGGAGTGTGAGTTTGCTGTGAGCTAGGATGACGCCATGGCACTCACTCTAACCAGGGCAACAAAGCGAGACTCTGTCTCAAAAAAAAAAAAAAAATGTCTTGCTTAAGAAACAATATCTGGAAATATAATCTATGGAAATCATTTTTGGTTGCATAATTATGTGCTGATTTTTTTCAATTTAAAATAAAGTTCACACCGTCTCTGATGGAGAAGCTGTTGGACTTAAGGGATTCGCCAGCCCCGGACTGACCACTGCCCGTGGTCTGGGAGTTACCTCTGGTGGTGGTGGCCGAAGAAGCGGACGTCCACTTGATTGTCCTCTTTCTGCATGACCTTGGCCGGCCAGAACCCGAAACCTTTCATTTTAGCCCAGACCAGCTCATGATTAGGTATCTGGAAATAAAATGTTTTACGTTGTTATACTATTTACAAAGTATTACTTTTAAAGGATAAAATGCAAGTATACAATTAATACTGAACTTCTTAGTCTAGTCTGATCTATTCTTTTGAAAATATTTCTTTTGTAACTCCTAAACACATAAGATTTTTTCCTGGGATTGGTTGATTTTACTTTCAAGAAAAACAGCAAAATATTCACAGTTGCCTAAGAGTAGTGCTATGAACTCACTTCTCAGCAGACGCAGGAATTGGAATGAGGCGGCCACGCTGGCACACAAGAATGAAAGGAAAAGCAGAAACTCACTTTATTATCTACTAAGGGACCCAGTGCTTATTCTTACTAAATAACTCATTTTAAAATCAAGAATGGATAGATTGTTTCAGTTATTTATACTCATTAAAACCATACAGACTATGACATAAAGAAAATATTTAGGAAGGATTATAACCTTTAAGGAAACTGGAAATAAACTTTCTTTGAGCAAAACTTTATACACTTGAAATGATAAAAATCAAAAACTACAAAATTTCACATACACAAGGATAGCAGAACCAATTGTCAGGACGAGCATTTGACAAATAGAAGCAGTTCTTGCAAAGCTGTAGTTCATCCAGCTGAAAAAGAAAACCAGCTATTTTAGCCTACATAAAATATACATGAGCATTAAACTATATAAAATATATTCATGTAAATCAATATGTACATAGTCTTGAATTTTATTCCTTATCTAATCCTTTAAGCTTAAATTTTAAATTTTTCAATACATTATGCTGGAAGACCCTGTGGTTTCTCCCTGGTCTCAGACAGCACTAGGAATCAGCCGACCCCTCCCGGGCCTGCTTGACTCCGCTCTGCCCCAGGACAGAATGTCCCCCAGGACCGTCTTTCTCATCAGGCTACGCAACGTCCAGGGACCGTCCTCATTTTGCCTCATTCTCCATTTTAGTCTCTTGCTTGTTTCACAACCTTTTTTGTTTTTTTTGTTTTTTTTTACAACTTGTAAAGAGACATATTTTATCTGTTTCTTTTTTTCTTGTCCCGCTCTTCAGAATACCGCCCCGTGAGCAGGAAGCCTGCACCCTGCCTGGCACATAGTAGGCATTCAATAAATACCTCTGAATAAAAAGCAAAAGTCAAATCTGAAATGAATTCAAGAAACAAAACCTTTTATAGAAACTGAGGAACTTTTGCAGATAATACAGTTACAGGTAAGGGTTTCAAATATGAAAGACTACCAAAAGTATACTTCCTTGAATGTGTTTCATTTATCGTATAAATTGAACTTTGTGGTTTGGTGGTTTTTGCCTGTGCCATCTAGAAGGGACACAAATCCGCATCCTTTATTTACTCAGGGGGGTGGCATTCGCGTGCATCATCTAACACAGCTCTGCAGGTAGTTGAGAGTTTCCTTGTACAAGTTACTTAGTAACTAACCTGACTCCCAGGATTTCCCTTTGAACAGTTTTGCCAGAAATTTTGTTTTCTCTATTTCCCATGTATATCAAACATGAAAATACATTTAAAGGAAACAGCACAATTAAGGTGTGCATAAGAAAGTGGACAGTACCTCATGGCACGTGTCTTTATAAAGCATCCTCGCGATGTCCGCTTGCTCACTGTCTGCTGTAATTAAAGACAGATATTACCCATGAGCAGTAATCTGGAAATAGAAGACTATAAAAAGTAACAGTCATTTTCTTTTCTTTCATTTTGCAGAAGTGGGTATATGCCATTTCAATCCAAAATGTGCGTGTGTGAGAGAGGGTCTTGCTCTGTCGCCCAGACTGGAGTGCAGTGGTGCGATCACAGTTCACTGCAGCCTCCAACTCCCAAGCTCAAGAGGTCCTGCTCAGCCTCCTGAGTAGCTGGGGCTACAGGCGTGCACCACCACACCCAGCTAATTTTTAAATTTTTTGCAGAGACAGGATCTCACTGTGCTGCCCGGGATGGGCTCAAACTCCTCACTTCAAGCTATCCTCCTGCATTGGCCTCCCAAAGTATTGGGATTACAGGCGTAAGCCACCACACCCAGCCCAAAGTGTGTATTTTAAATAAAGTTAAGGCAGCAAAATAAAATTCTATAGGCAGGTTTTACTTTACTGCCAACACAATCACTAATTCTCTAGGTATAGACTGACCTTACCTTTGAATGACAGATACTCATGGGTATAACTGAAGTGTTTATAAAAAGCCTCTTAGCTAAAACAAATGTGTATGAAACCATAAGGAATAAATATATTTTCACAATTTAGTGTACTAAAAGTTTGCCTTTAGCTGGTCAATTCCATAAGGTATAACTCTATCACCAAATATTTTGAAATTTAAACCAGAACATTATTATTTACTTATAGAGATCATTAAGGCATTAATTTTTTTTTTTTTTTTTTTTTTTGAGAAAGAGTATCACTCTGTTGCCCGGGCTAGAGTGCCGTGGCTTCAGCCTAGCTCACAGCAACCTCAAACTCCTAGGCTCAAGCGATCCTCCTGCCTCAGCCTCCCGAGTAGCTGGGACTACAGGCATGCGCCACCATGCCTGGCTATTTTTTCTATATATTTTTAGCTGTCCAATTAATTTCTTTCTATTTTTGGTAGAGACGGGGTCTCACTCTTGCTCAGGCTGGTCTCGAACTTCTGAGCTCAAGCTATCCGCCCACCTCGGCCTCCCAGAGTGCTAGGATTACAGGCGTGAGCCACTGCGCCCGGCCACAAGGCATTAATTTTTTGAGTATAATGTTTTATAAAAGATATTTTAAAAAATGCACACAAAAGAAAAAAATGTTCAACCTCCGTAGAAAATCACGGTGTTGTGGAGAAGCAGCTGTGCATCGGCTTTGAACTCTTCGTAGCTTCGGTATTTCCCCTCGTTCACTTTCTGCAGGGGCGAGAAACAGAACAGCCGAAGAATCACTAGTGAGATACTGTCTGGGTTACGTGCACGGAGCTTTCCGGGAGACCCCTGCCGTCCTGCAGAGTTGACAGGACAGGCGTGAGGGAAGCCAGCAGATTCGATGCTGCAGGGCAGGGAAGTGGGCCGACCGAGCTCCTGCAGCCACACGTGCTCCCTGGGAACTTACCGGAGTGGACTTCGTGGCTCCGCCACTCCACCCCGCAGCAGTGACGGAAGCTGCCGCTGAGCTTTAAAATCACAGATGCCTGATCAGTGCGGGTGGCGAGACCCTAACGACGCACCGCTCTTCACAACACAGGAGAACCGCGATTACAGGTAGAACCGTTAGCCTCTGTGACAGTTCGCCACACTCACTGAGACACATTTTTAATTCTGGATTGGCACCAGGTGCTGACTTACAAATAATCTAAGACAAAGTCTCGGGTGTTCCTCCACGTACCAAGGTTCTCCTTCACTGGAATCTCTGCAGCTTTGCCTTGGGCTGCCCAAGGGGATTACAGAAGAAATCTGAGGGATTTTGGGGGCATAGTGGGCAACACTTTTGAAGTAGGGTATGATAAAGTTATCTAGAAGTAGCCAGGAAGCATTTTCTTATCCTGGTGATACAATCAGGAAACTGGCTTGAAAACTGCTTGTAAGGCTAAGGCCTTCTGTTCCCTGCCTTTGTGCATGCAGTTCCTGCCTGTTGGAGCCCTGAGACCCAATTCCATTGCCATCTCTTCCATGAAGGCCTCCCAGATTCTCCCAGTTGGAGTTACCTACTTCCTGGGTGGCATGCACAGTGCTGTGGGTTATTTATAAATACTGATACCCGAGTTCCACCCCTGAATTTCTGGGTATATAAGGCTATGGTAAACTCAGACGCTGGTATTACTTAGGAGCTCACCCGGGGGATCCAAAGTACATCTGAGTTGAGAATAACCTCCCCACGCTCTCTCAAAACACCTTGTTTTGAGTTGTGCACTTAATCGTGGCTCATGTTTTGGTCTGGGTTATAAAGTCCTGAAAGTATAAAAGACACGTCCTCCTAATGATTTTCCCTATAGTACTTTTGCTCCAAGCACTTGCGAAGCGCAAGGCCAAGACACATTAACCAGCTACGCTGGTCCAGGTCCACGTGGATCGGACGGGCCCCGAATGGGAGAACAGGGCAGGAGGGCCAGGCTCTCGCGTGTTCTTCACAGCCCAGGAATAGCCTTTCCTGCTACACTGCAAGGCCTCTGAAGTCCGGGGGTGCGTGGTGGTAACATCAAAATCTCTTGTTTTGTTCTAGGATTTGCTCGCTACTTTAAGGGAATGACTTCCACATACCTTTACCTTAAATTGAAGTAACACAGCCATGATCTTCCTCAGCTACTAAGGGAATTAGGGAACTTGTAAATGATTTTGAAATTATTCCCATGGTCTCCCTATAGGCTGCTATGGCCAGCCACATGATTTTAAATTTTCAGCATGACACACAGGCACAAAATGAGTAATTCAGCAGCCCTGACTGGAAACATGTCTATGTGTCTTCTGGATTTTGTTTTAATTTGTAACTGAGTCTTTACAAACTCATTAATAATCCCCAGCTACAGTAGGTGAAATTAAGAACTTTAAAAAGTTTTCTAATCATAATCGTTATTTTGTTCATTCTATTGTTTCCCAAGACTGTAGATCAATTCTATGCTCTACTTGTTCCCTTAGAGAAATTCCCACACATCCCTGCTAAACCGAGACAACCGTGTCCGGAAAGTTCTCTACATCCGAAACACTGAATTGCCCAGGCTGTCATGAATTTTCTTTAATCAACAAGTATCAAGAAGCTAGAGGCTGCGTAAAATCAGCCTTTCAAAGACAACAGCTACTTTGCATTGAGTAAGTACCTGAAATTCGAAGGTAATGATGCTTCGTGCGGTAGCTATGCCTTCCTTTCTGTGTAAGAAAGTGGAGAAAGTGCGCTCTCCAGGAAAGAGTGGCAGCCAGAATCGCAGCTTAACTGCTGAGTCGTTCTTTAACCTGACAGTTAAGAAAATGTCCTTAAAGCGGAAACAAAGGCGATGACTCACCTCCTGTATGGTGGGCACGTCGACGGCTGAGTGCACCAGCCGCCGGTACATCGGGTGCTTGTTGTCCCTTCCCTTTTTGTTAAGGTCGATAGCCTGAAAGGTCGTGAGACACACCGATTTAAACATGGCTGAAGAGAGACAGGTAAACAATTCTGAAACCTCAAAGTATCTTCTCCCTTTACAGAGAAACTTTACAGGAAGTACTTTAAAACTTAACAGAAAAATGTATATACAATATATAGTTTAATGTGGCATTCCTTAAGGTTTTGATGGAAAGAATAGTTATTTTGAATAATTCCATTTCATTTTAAACAGTAATCATCAATGAAAATGTTCATTCTGATAAATGAAATTTAAAAATGTGAATGTTTCTAATCTAATGCAGTTAGATTTTTTGTTTTGTCTTTGTTTTTGACACAGGCATTTCCCTAACAGCCTGTCATACAACCGTTTACTGCAGAAAAGAAACACGGCAGGGTGCTCTCCACACGCCACGCTGCCGTGCACACCTCTGTTCCTCTCAGCCCGACTGAGAGAACGGACCGGAGTGAACAAGTCTTGTCAGATTCTGGAAGATCCCCTCCAGACTCACCCTCTCCTTCATGCGGGAGACGATGAATCTCAGGTATGTGCCCATCTCCTGTTTGTTCGTATTCTTCTTCTTAATGCTCTGTTAAAAAATAATATAAAATCTGATCATTCATTTGCCTACATTCATGTAAAAGACATACAATATGTAAGGATTTTATTAAAAGATACACTATTTCCAACATATTTGACAGAGAGAAATCTTTGATATTTGCATAACGAATTTTTTCACATAATGAGGTGAGAATTGTGTGATATTATGTTGTACTTTATATAATACCTTAGAGAATTATACATTTTTTTGTATTTTAAAACTTCAACCAATTTTCAGATTAAAAAAATAGACATAATAGAGAATCACTTATTTTATCAAAAAATATCAATGGCTAAAGTCTTTTAGGGAACATCCTACATTAGGAATATTGAATGGTAAATTTCAATGTGACATTATTCTTTGTTAAAAAGGTGGCTTAAAAAATCTGTTTCATATATTACATATAATATATAGTGCGGCTGCATACTAACATATCTACGACAAAAATTTTATCTATTGTGTTATGGATCTATTCAGTAATAACTGAAGAATAAGCACAATAAGTCACTTTAATATGTTAAATACAGTAGAGGAAAGAGCAAACATTTCTCATATAACTGAGAATTTTTAGCTAGGGCTTCAGTGAATTGATTATACCTACAACACGCATGTGTATGTATGCATCTATTATACATACGCATTAAAATACCTGAATGCAAAGTGGCAAAACATTCTATTAGCCAGAAACTCAATTTAATTTCACGTATTAATGTCTGAGGTGCTAATCTCCTGGCTTCTGCTTCTTGCCTGGGCTCTATGGCCACGCACAGTCAAAGCTGTCTCCCCGTGCGGCTTTGTGACTTCTGTGCGTAGCTTCTACATTTATGCCAATTATAAAGCAGTTCTTCCCAACCCTGGCCACACACCAGGGACGTGGACTGAACTTTTACACTGTGCGGCTGGGCCTCACCCAAGTACCTGGGCTGGAATTTCTGGAGGTGGGGCCTGTGGTCTGCACCTGCTCACTTAGGTATTTGCTGATTCCTCAGGTGGTCGCGATGCCTGGCCCTGGCCCGAGAATGAGACCAATGGTCTAGATGTACCGTTTAAATGCAGTGAAATTTCCTGAACCCCAGGTTTATAATCTTTGGGGGAAGGGAAGTTGATGTAGCTTGAGAATCCTCTCTCTCTTTTAAATGAACAGTAACAAATAAACTGAATTTCAAATGAGTAATGAACTCGTTCAAGTAATTTATGTGCACAGTATTTGGCCAAACGCACTGCTTACTGAGACAAGAACTTTAAACAAATATTGAACTCTGGTTAGTAAGTTTTTTATATAATTAAAAAAAAAATCAAATTGACAAGATAAAAACTGTATATACTTATGATATACGGCATGCTGTTTTGAAATATGTGTACGCTGTGGAATGGCTAAATTAATCTAATTATATATATCACCTCACATAGATTTTTTGTTTTTGTGGTGAGAACACGGAAAGTCGCTCTCACTTCTAGCAAGATGCTCCTGTAGGGTGAAGGACGATGCTCTACTTTGGCATTCTGCCTCTCACCCAGGAACGCAAAGGAGCCCTCCATGGAGCCGAAGCACAACCGGCTGCTAATGCGTTTGGACAAGGCCCCTACCAGCCTGGACGTCCTCGGTGACTGCTCCCTGCACTAACCAGTCTGATGAACTGTCAGATGCACAGAGGGGACGTAAGAGGAGGGTGGATGGCGGCTACTTTTTTCTTAGCTCTTATAAGATCTGTATTCCTTTAAAAAGAGGGAAGAACAAAAACAACTGCTTCTAGGTAGGTGGCCTACTATCGTGCCAGCGCTAAAACGTTTTGGGCACACTTATTAAAACTGCTGATTTCAAATATCAATCTTATTAAATTATGAATTTGTGTAAATTGATATGATAGCAATCTGTACCAGCTTAGAAGTCTTGTAATACTAATACTATCAGTAGGATTATGGTTCTTTTAATAGGAAACATACCATGCAGAGGAAATATCCAACCAACACTTTATGTAGTGCTGAAATATAATTTTAAACTTCACTAAATATTATGCTCGGCCCCTCCATCAAGTAACCAGGCCTCTCTGGATCTTCCTATGAGTGGGGCCAGCGCCGAGCCCCGCAGGCACCTCCGCGGCAGCAGGGAGGGTTAGTGAGCGCGGCCGACGGCCCCCCTGCACCCAGCCCGAGGCCCGGGGCACCGTGCACTGTCTTTTCCTTTCTTGATTTAAACATAAACCTATGAAGTGCTTCACTCTGTTACAATGACTCTAACCTCTTGTTTATAAACCCTTAGGAAAGAAACCAAGCCAAAGCTTCTATATGGGCAAAGATCATGCATTGCTAGGATCAGCATTAATACTACTACAGTTAAAACATCTCAACCAGATTTTTCTTTCTTTGAAACAAAGTATTGAAGCCCTTTGGGAAATCCCTACTTTACTTTGGTTAAGTTTAGGTAACCTGTGCACTAATTTGTTCGTGTAATTACCCAGTTTAAAGAAAGGTCTATATTCAGTTCCTTCTCTCAACAGAGAATCTACACAAATTGTGGATATTACGTGCTCTCTCAAACTTCGGTTTTGTCTGTTCAACAGTTTTAAATGAATTGCTAGTATAGTGTAGCCAAACGCAGCAACATTTCTTTATTTTGGGAAGACTCTGAATGTATAGAGTTCGTGCTGAGGGCCCTAAATTCACAAAAGTAAATGGCATCCTGGAGGATGGAAATCTGATTTTATGTTGTGTTTAAAATCGCTTAGAGCTAGCCTGCTAGAATATCTCTTTCCTTCTCTGAGTGCAATTAAAAGTCGTGATCTGAGCCTACAAAAATGACCGTTTCAGCAAAGTGTCACAGGAAACACGGCTGATGGCCAAGGCCGAGGCCCTCTTCTCTGATAAAACTGTCCAGAATCCTTCCAAAACAGAACCTTCATCTACTACTCCAGGAAAGTCTTACACCTCATGCAACAAAGTGCTACACAGAGTTAGATGTCCTACTTCAGTGTTATTGCATTAGAACCACCTAAGAAGCCTTTTAAAAACACCAATGTCTATTAATATAAAGTTCTAAAAAAGGCAAAACCTATCTGTGGCGGAAAACAGAACGACGGCTGTCTGGGGAGGGGCACAGGACTGGGCGTCTGCTGGCCTGGGGACAGGAGTGAGCTTCCTGTAGCTCGATGGGACTGTGACTGCCCAGGTCCCAAAGTCCCCAGGTGTTTGTCATGTTCAGGTCTGACTGAGAAGCACGGCCGCGACTTCATAAAAGAGAATTCTTAATCACGCAAACACGCACCGGTGCACGGTTCCCACTTGAACAAGTGCAAAGTGGTGTATCTTCAAAAGTTCTCTTTAGAGGGATCCTGGGGTTAACTTTTTCCTCTAAATCCTCACCGTATCTCGTATGATCTCAGTCTACTTACTCATGCAAACAACAGAAATGCTTCTCACTACATATGCCAAAAACGCTGTGGTGGCTGTTTTAAGTATCTGTTGGTTCTTTTCAGTTATTATGGTTAGAAACTTCGATGATCGGGGCTGCAGAGAAGGACCGAACAAAAGGAGTTTCACAGCCAAAGAGGATAATTTTGTTGAAAGTTTCCATGTTGCTTGCTATTTTTTACTTGCCCAATAAGGTATCTTTCCTGGTGATAAATAAGGGATTCTATTCCAGACATTACGAAACCATTCTCAAGAACAGGTGGACAGTGCTCGGTGGTCCTGGGCACACCGTTCTCTGACTGACGGAATCCGCTCAGGTTCACAGGACGTGCTTTCCTGGTGAAGCGAAGCAAACGAGAGGCCTCAACAGAACCAAGATCTCTCCCGATACTTTGTGAGATGTGTTCACATTTGATCAGCTTTTGGGTTTTTCTTTCCAACACTTTAAAGTTTTAATTGAGAGATTCAGTATATCACAAAAGAAATCAACAGAGCATGGTCCTTTCTGTCCCAGGGCTGCACTGCAAGACTTCTGGGGATTTCTTAGGCAACACACTGTGGAGCTGCCTTCTGTGGCCCTCACGGCACAGTGTGCGGATGGTACCTGTCAGCCAAACCAGGACGTTTATAGTGGCTTGAGAAGAAGCTACTAGAACCAAGAGAAACCAAAGCAGTAGCCTCTGAAATAAACATTATTTTGTTCGTAACATAACCAAGCAGGTAGTTCCTGACAACAAGATCATAAAAACAATGCTCCATAACAGCTGCAGATTATTTCAGATCAGTTCTCGCTCAGGCTTTGAAGAATTGTACCTATTCCCTACTTGCAGGCTCCGGATTCCCAGTAACAGCAACTGGGTGAGAACCCACCATAATCAAGTCCAGTAAATATCGCACCAGTTCCTATCACCTGGCACCATAGTGGAGTGATTGTGGTCACCATTTACAGATAATCAGGAAAGATATCTTCTATTACAGGGCAAAGCTGTTGCAACTCTTTTAAACTGACAATAATCACATAGCTGAAGCAGTGTTGTAAATGCGTATAAAGACGTTGACTAAAGTGGATGTTCTAAGTTATAAGTAACAAAGGGGCTGCCCTCCTTTACTTGAAGGAAAAAATATAATAGAAAATCCTGAACACCTTGAACAAGAAACTCTTAAGCCAGTTATATAAATTTGCTGGGCTACACTGAATCAGACGACTCTAGGAAGAAACAAAAGACAAAGCATAAACCAAGTAACTCAGCCACCGCCGGTGCCTAGAAGGCAAAAACCATCCTGTCAAAGTTCATCCATAGCTGATTATTGATAATGACACCCAAGGACCATTATCCGAAAAACCATCGGGACTAAATGCCTGTACTGGGCTGAAACTTTCATTTCTTCCCAGAGACCTAGCTTTTCAGTCTTAGAGAACAAACTTGTAGAAATCTTTGTCATTTCAGTACACTGAATATCCAAAGGAAAGAAAGTGTAAAATCAGGAATGTGGATGTCTTTTTTAAGACACATATATTTATGCTGCTAGATTTCATCCCAAATCTGTGATTGAACAAGGCAAGGGCTTCCCAATGTTCAGAATGTTCTTTTTAGTACAACAAACTTTTTCTCCCAAGGGCCAGATGATAATATTTTAGGCTTTGTAACCACACTATTGTTCTCTGTCCCAGCTACTCAGTACCGTTGCTGTAGCGACAGAACAGTCATAAGTGAGTCTAAGTAAACTTTTGGATACTGAAATTTGAATTTTTTGGTAACTTTCACATGTCAAAAATATTATTCCTCTTTTCATTTTTCTTCAATAATCTAAAGTAAAACCCATTCTCAGCTCACGGGCAGTACAAAAACATGGGTTGACCCTGCACTAGACTAAGTTTTGTGAAAGCAAAGTCCATATGGTCTACTTCAGTGTTCTTTTGCAATGGCCTCGTACAGTATCAGACACACAGTAAATGCTCAATAAATATTAGCTGAACTGTACTGATAGCAGTCACCACTACCCAGTATCACTGCCTGCTAAAAAACTATTGCATGTAGCTGAACTCAAGAATGTGATAATCCTTCCAAAATGTGAAACAGTTATTCACACCCAAGTCTGTTTTAGCATGTTCGAAACAATATAATTTTACTTCTGATGTGTGAACCATTTCATGGCCAGATGACACCTAAATGTCAATTGCTGACTTCTAACAATTGAGAACATCATCACCAACAGCTCACTTCAGTGTTAGTAAGCACATGCCCATCTGTGGTGCCTGTTGGACATGTAGATCCCTAAGCCCGTACGCCCAAGACAGTCTGGGGTGGGGGGGCCTGGAGGCTGTTTTAAACAAGCACACCAGGTAATTCCAGCATAGATGGCCTCTGGGTCTTATTTGGAGAAACAGGAATCTATATGTAAATTACCTGCAGTTTTAGAAAGTAAGCAGCTCCCAGATCTCCTGTATAAAAACTCTAATCACAGAACATGACAGGATCTATAAGAAACCCCAATAATTGAGACTTTAGGTGTAGAACTGGTCTAGTGGAAGTGCTCCAATCCTGCCACTTCTCCCCTCAAACCACTGGGTCCCAAGTAGCCCATTATTGAAAAGCATTTTCTAAGACTATTTTCTAAAAATATACCTATGTTCAGTCTGTTTCATGCCCAGTACTTACACATTGAAATTGATTCTTATCTATAAGACGAGAGGAGCAGCACATCACATCTACTCCAGGACTAATAGAAAACATCTGCATATGCACAAATCACGTTGATGAACCACATGGGATTCCATACAGCTCCATCCTCAATCTCCCACAGACAATCCAGCAATAGTTATTTGCATTTGAGCTTCTGACGACAGTTTTCTTTTTACTTAAAAGAATTGAAATTTAAGTTTAAAAACCTCCTCTGAGCTATCACAAATATGCCTTCTTATAGATAAAAGTTAGAACTCAGAGGATAATTCAAACTACTAAAAATATCCTGAAGTGGATTCTTGGAGTATATTGGCAAGTTAAGCGCCTACTCATGTGCCACTCTCGAGTCAGGAAGTTAGTCTTACAGAATCACAAGTGCACAAGACTTGTTCACCCAGATTTGTGGAAATACCACTAAATGCTACTGTATCTGTATCTACATTTATTAATTTTTACAAAGTCAACCCTTTCTTCTCTAATGGAAGACAGTAAGTTTTGACTAAGACCAAGAGTCCAAAAGATATGAGCAGCTTTATAGCAGCCAGTCCAGGGTGAGTTAGCAACTACTAAAGTATCTCAAGTTAATTCTACAGACCACAAAACAGATTTTAATAGAAAAAGCATGCAGTGTTTCTAAATCCACTCTACCCACAGATTCATGAAAAAAATTGCTAAAACATGATTAGCTACAGAGAAAGGGGTGTTATGCATCTCAGGAATTTTATCATTCAGTAGTAATGTACTTTTTGGGTAACTTTAAACCCCATTAAAGCTTGTTACAGAAATCAAAAGATTCTTTGAACTAAACAACAAAGGGGACAGAAGTTACCAAAATCTGTGGGATTCAGTAAAAGTAGTCATAAGAGGAAAATTCATAGCATAAATGCCTATAGCCAAAAGAGTGAAAGATCACAAAATCAACAATGTAATGAATAATCTCAAGGAATTGGAAAAGGATGAGCAAACCAATCCCAAACCCCACATAAGAAAAGAAATAACTAAGGTCAGAGCAGAACTAAATGAAATTGATACCTAATGAATTATACAGAAGATTAATGAAACAAAAAGTTAGTTCTTTGAAAAGATGAACAAAATCAGCTCACTTCTTGCCACATTAACCAGAAACAGAAAAGAAAGAACCCTAAAATAAGCTCAATCAGAAATGAAAAAGGAGACATCACAACTGATACCACAGAAAGACAAAAATATCATCTCTGAATACTATAAAGATCTCTATACACACAAACTTGAAAACTTTGAGGAAATGGACAAATTCTTGGAAACACACAACCTCCCAAGGCTCAATTGGGAAGAAATAGAACTCCTGAACAAACCAATATCAAGTAACAAAAGTGAAGCAGCAATAAAAAATCTCTCACAAAAAAAAGTCCTGGACCAGATGGTTTCACATCTGAATTTTACAAGACCTACAAAAAAGAACTGGTACCTATACTGCAGAAATTATTTCATAACACAGAGAAGGAATCCTCCACGACTCGTTCTATGAAGGCAGTATCATCATGACGCCAAAGCCAGGAAAGGCCACGATAATGACAAAAAACTACAGACCAATATCCCTAATGAATATAAATGCAAAAATTCTCAATAAAATCCTAGCAAACTGAATTCAGTTGCACATCAAAAAAAAAAATAATCCACCACGATCAAGTGGGCTTCATCCCAGAGATCCAAGGATGGTTCGACATACACAAATCTATAAGTGTAATTCACCACATAAATAGAAACAAAAACAAAGACCATATGATCCTCTCAATACATGCAGAAAAAGCTTTTGACAAAATTCAGCACCCTTTTATGATAAGAACTCTTAAGAAAATAGGCACAGATGGAACATACCTCAATATTATAAACGCCACATACAACAAACCCACAGCCAACATCATACTGAATAGGGAAAAACTGAAAACATTCCCGCTTAGAACTGGAACCAGACAAGGGTGCCCACTGTCACCACTTCTGTTCAACATAGTACTGAAAGTCCTAGCGAGAGCAATCACACAAGAGAAAGAAATCAAGGGTATCCAAACGAGGGCAGAAAAGGTCAAACTATCACTCTTTGCTGACAATATGATTTTATATCTGGAAAACCCCAAAGATTCTGCTAAGAGACTCCTGGGGTTGATAAATAAATTCAGCAAAGTCTCAAGCTACAAAATCAATGTACAAAAATCAGTAGCATTCATATATGCCAACAACAGTCAAACTGAGAATCAAATCAATACCCTTCACAATATCAACAAAGAAAATAAAATACCTACGAATATATTTAACCAAGGAGGTGAAAGACCTCTACAGGGCAACTAAGAAACACCAAGGAAGGAAATCGCAGAGTATGTAAACAAATGGAAAAACACATCATGCTCATAAATCAGCAGAATCAACATTGTTAAGATGTCTATACTAAAAGTGATTTACAGATTCAATGCAATCCCCATTAAAGTACCAATGTCATTTTTTGCAGATCTAGAAAAAATAATTCTACATTTCATGTGGAATCAGAAAAGACCCCATATAGCCAAAGCACCTTTAAACAAAAAGAACAAATCAGGAGGCCTCACTCTACCAGACTTCAAGCTATACTACAAGGCTACAGTAACCAACACAGCATGTTACTGGCACAAGAACAGAGACATAGACCAGTGGAACAGAACTGAGAACCCAGATATAAAACCATCCTCATATAGCCATCTGATCTTGACAAAGCAGACAAAACATACATTGGGAAAAGAATCTCTATTCAATAAACGGTGCTGGGAAAACTGGATAGCCATATGTAGAAGACTAAAACAGGATCCACACCTCTCACCTCTCACAAAAATTAATTCACAATGCCTAACAGACTTAAACCTAAGGAATGAAACTATAAGAATTCTAGAAGAGGTAGAAAAAAACTCTTAAAGATATTAGCATAGGCAAAAAGTTTATGAAGAAGAACCCAAACACGATCACAGCAACAACAAAAATAAATAAATGGGACCTGACCAAATTAAAAAGCTTCTGCACAGCCAAGAAGACAATCAAGAGATTGAATAGACAGCCTACAGAATGGGAGAAATATCTGCAGTCTACACAGCTGATAAAGAGGTAAAAACCAGAATCTACCAAGAAATCAAGTGCATTAGCAAGATAACGTCAAACAACCCCATTGAAAAGGGGCAAAAGACATGAACAGAAGCTTTTCAAAAGACAACAGACTAATGGCCAATAAGCATATGAAAAAATGCTCAACTCTCTAATCATCAGGGAAATGCAAATCAAAACCACAATGAGATATTACTTATCTCCAGTCAGAATGGCCTTTATCAAAAAGTCCCAAAACAACAGATGCTGGTGTGGATGCAGAGAGATAGGAACACTTATACACTGTTGGTGGGACTGCAAACTAGTTCAAACTCTATGGAAAGTAATATGGAGATACCTCAAAGAATGGAAAGCAGACCTACCATTTGATCCAGCAATCTACTTACCCAAAGGAGAAAAGACATTTTATAAAAAAGACACCTGCGCTCGAATGTTTATGGCAGCATAATTCACAATCACAAAGATGTGGAAATGACCCAAGTGCCCATCAATACGTGAGTGGATTAATAAAATGTAATATATGTATACCATGGAGTACTACTCAGTCATGAAAAAACAGTGAGCAAATGCCTTTTGTAACAACCTGCATGGAACGGGAGACCATCCTTTTAAGTGAAGCATCACAAGAATGGAAAAACAAAAGCCACATGAACTCGCTACTAAATAGCAACTAATAGATCAACACTGATGTGCACACATGGTAGTAAAACTCAACAGAATTCAAGCAGGTGGGAGGGGGAGGAAGGGTTGGGTGAATCACACCTAACGGGTACAATGCACACTATCTGGGTGATGGACACACTTTTAACTTTGACTCAATCTGTACAAAAGCAATTCATGAAAACAAAATGTTTGTACCCCAAAATATTCTGAAATTAAAAAAAGATGAAAAACCTAGTTCCACTAATTATAAAGTGGTTTCTAAATGGAAAGAAAAGAAAAGACAGAGGCAGAATGTATTCCTCAGTGGAGTAAGTCTTTCCATCCTTTTCAGAAAATAACTTAAATATCTCTATTTTCAGGTAAAGGCATGAATATCACTTGTTCTTTGCTTATGGGGGCGGACATCCAGCCAACGGAAACATGTGCTACCCTCTACCCCCCATACCTGGTGCACTCTGCGCTGCAAAGAGAGCACAAACTGTGCACACTTCATACATATCTCCAGCTCATCAATACTGGAAACACTAAATGAGTTTTCAATTTATCTCGATCAAGTTGTAATCATCCTGATATAGAAACAGCCCAGCTATTATCTTCTCAATCACTTAGAGCTAAAATAAAAGATAAAGTTCAATTAAGATTCTAAATAATCCACTAAAAGATGCACCACAGAGACCAAATATACTACCATCCAAAACATTTCACATCCATACCGAAGCCTTTTTGACCATAAAACACTGTTAAAGTCATCAGGGGAAGGCAGCATAGAAAATTCGTGAACTTTTTTTTTCTTGCTTGGCTGGGTCTATGTAGTTTGTATTATAGAGATTAGAAAACATCACATGGGATTTTACAGTTTTGTATCCTAGATCCAATCTTTAAAATACTAGGGCTTTACTGATGTTCCCATTAGTTTTTGCTCTGGTTAAGCCTGTGATAAACAAACTACCTGAAGAAGGACCTGGTTCAGACACGGTCTCTTTAAAATTAATTTTCTACTTTTGTTAGTAGAAAAATTATATGACCCGATTGTCTTTAAAAATTGTGAAAATATTTGATTAATGTTCACTAGTTTTTAATACTATGATTGCCTACCATTTAAAAAAATAACTTCTATTTTATTTAAAAAGTCAAATCTGCATTCTAGATCAGTTAATATATATCCTGAAGGGAAAGGTACTTACTTTTGGGGTGAGAATATTAACAAATTTGCCACATTAGCAAAGGAAGACCGACCAGAAAGCAACAGCAGTTGCAGTTTCATAATAGATACAGGATGAGGAATTTATGTTCAAAATATTTTCATTTAGCATTTGGTTCCATTTTTCATTCTGAACATTAAATGAGCATTCTCTTTACTTTTGGAATTTTAAAAAAGTGTACTGCTGCCTACATTCCCAAACACATGAAAACTAGATTCGGAAGTAAATTTCCATCTCTGAAGAGACAGCTTTCACCATGTCTTCTTCTTTAACTAACTCACAACAAAAAGTCACAGTGCAAATGCCTCAATCAATCACAGCTTACCTAGAACTAATTCAACACTGACCTATCAGCATGTACGCAATTGATAAAACTCCAGGTGGACTCCTAATGGTGAGTCTTAGCAGACTAGTTAAGTTCCTTCATTTTTAGTATCTGAGTAATGGGTACACTATAACCCATATGGGAAAAAAAGTAAATGGAGCTTAGCATCCAAATTAAAAGTTAATTTTAAATGCTTTCTACAGACTTCTTTCTATGAATCTGTTTTTAAAGTATTAACTTTCCCTGCAAAATACATATCTTCATCCTAAATGTTTTAAAAAGAAGCTACACTAGTAGAGAAATTCCAGGCACAGTTCCTATTAGTGTGGACGCTCCACGGCAGATCTTCCTCAGCTCCTAGCAGGCACCTGACAGCCAAGAGCAGGAGTCAGAGAATCAGTGCTGCGAATTTGGGAGAGCTTTTTGGATTAGATGTAAAACCAAAGCATTTTGCATTTACTAATAAAATTCTCCCACACAGATTCTTATTTCCTTATCTACATTCTTACGTTTCTCTATTTTGTTAGTAGGCTAAGTTGATGCACCATATCATTTATGCGTTAACATAAATTTTAAAATTTGTGATCCTTAAAGAGAGAAAAATGGCATCTGAAACATTTGTGAGGGGGCGAGTATTTTCTAGTTTTCAAAGACATACTGGAGTAATATGTCTCCTATGATCACCTTGACTACGTTACTTCTTCTTTTGTGATTTAAATTGATCCTTCCGTTTAAGTCCCAGTAAGCCACACATGGGATGCGAACCAAAGTTTGTCAGGTGACAGAAAGAACAGCAATACAAAATTTTTATAATATAAAACAATGATAAAAATCTAAGGGGAGATGCTCTGGAGAGATTTCAGTGAAGCAGTCTCCGTCTCAGAGGCCCGAACGTGGAGAACGTGGAGAAGACGAGCGGATCACTCTGCTCTCCCCACTCACTGTCTCTGCAATGCGCTTACCGTGAACGCACGTCACACGTCATTTAGAGCCCTGTGTTCTGCTGCCACGTTTTAGTCCAAATATAAAAACTGCATTTATCTGCATTTAAATGGGAGAAGTGACATGAGTCCATGACTCCCTGAGTCATGCAAACAAAACGCATCTGTGTAAGGAACATGCACATATTAAGAGAGGATGGAGGAAACAGGAGGCCCACTTTCAAACTACGTCTCCAAATTGTTAACCTGGAAAGTACCAATTATTCTGTCTGAAAAGTCTACACTTTACTTGATTGTTTTGCTGTATAGTCTTTCAAAGTTAACCTTCTGACTTTGTACATGAGGTACAAGATTCAGAGCAAATGCAACACGCTCAGATATCACAGCCTCTAACCTGCGCAGGACGGTATTCGCTATAGAACCTGCTCTGTCCACTAGAGACAGGAAAGGCGAAGAAGGTGGCTTTAGGTCCCTCCTTCAGGATTCTCCAAGTCACAGCTGGTATGATGGGAAAACAGATCCTGGGCCATGCTCATAAGCCCAACATTTTATACCAAAAGATGGTTCTCTTGGCATAGTATAGGCCTTTAGAATATGAATGCTCTAAAACTGCACTAATAGGGTGGCCTTTAGAATATGAATGCTCTAAAACTGCACTAAATAGGGTGGCCACGAGCCACATGTGACATTCACAGGCTCGACAGACACATGTGCTCAGTGGCTCACGCAGACAGCACGGAGACCATTTTCACCACTGCAGAAGAGACTCTGGGACAGCTCTGCTCTGAAAGGCAGCATGGTGCCGGCCGAGCAGGTGGTCACAGTCTTAAGGTTACTCATGACAAGCTAAGTAAAAAACACATGTATTTTTTTAAAAAACAAAATTTCAGTAGTTATCACTCAAAAAGTATCAAGATTTCACTGGCAGGCTTGCAGGTTAGCATGTGTGCAGAGTACGTACACACGGACACAGACACGCACATACACATACACAGGCCTGACTCTGACCACGGCATCAGAGGATAAAATGACTTTGTAATCTGGAAACTACATATATGAAAATGAAACAATATTAAAATGAGACACCCATTTTTATCCTATCAAATTGGCAACAAAAAGTTGAAAAATACTTCCACGTGTTGTTTGTGTAAATGTGTATAATCTTCCGAAGGACAAGTTGGTGGTTTTTACTAAAAATTTAAATGTGCATACTATCCTTTAAGAATTCCACTTTGATAAACTTATCCTACCAAAGGTGATCAGAATTACATAAAAGTATATAAATTAATTTCCTTTCTTTTTAAAAAAAGATAATGGACTACATTGTGTTATAAAGCTATTTCCTTTATGTAAATAAAATCTGAAAAGTAATTTTCACAAAAGAATACAGTTTTCTCATTTTCTTTTTCTGGAAAAGTCATGGCTATTTCAGGAAAATAAAATTCAAATAAATTACAAAAAAACAAAATATAAGCTTCGGTTTCAAGCTGAAATAAATAATAATGATACGATGCCTCTTCAGAAGTCAAAAATGGGGCATGATTTTTGCCAGCAACACAAATGTCACCTTTGACAGTCGTTTTACAGAGCAGAACAGTGGACGTGAGGGGCATGTGCATCAACACAGAACTGGCCCAATAACCCTCACCCTTTTCTGTTACAACGTGTACAGTAAAAGACGTCCGGGACACTGCTGAGTGGAAACAGACCAGCTAGCCCAGTGATGTATGTGAAGTTACACGCATGTGGACAGGAACAGACACACAGGGAGGAGTCTCTGCGAGAGTGAGAATGTGACCTACACGGGACAGGGTTTCTGGGAATTCTGTTTTTCTTACTCTCTTCTAAATTATTTAAATTTTTTATAGCAATTAAAAAATTTAAATCCCTTTTTAAAAATGTAATGAGAATTCCTAGTAACAAGAGTATGAAGATGGACACTATTCGAATTTTTTTCAAAGTAAAATCTAATCTGATATTAACAGCCTACTTTTCAGTAACAATCTACTGTGCCTATAAAGTAAGTTTATTTTTTAGAAAGGTAAGACATTCCAAAGAACTATCCTCAGGGTTGTGAGAGTCTTGAGATTATGAAAATTAATAAAATTATTTTTAATTGAGAAAAATGCCTATTATTGCCTTCTTATAATATTTCAGAAATAGACATATGAGATAAAGCTATTTGAGCTGAATTGACAGCTGACAGGTGGGGGACAGAAAACATATTCTCAGTGATTTTTTCAACATTTTAAGGGACAGAGGTTGTATGAATAGTCTTCATATCACTATAAAATATTAGGAAGAGGCTTAATCTTCAATTTTAGGTAGTAATAGTTGGCTTCCATTTATTATTTTTACCTCTATTGAAAGATGGCTGTGGCATTTTATCTTCAAAGTTCCTTATCAGTATAGCTAATTAATCTATATTTTTTCCAAATGTTAATTAAAAAGAAAACAGAGTAGAAAGTTATTCTGATTTGGAACCATAGCTTTTGAGTTTCCGTCTACAGACTTAGTTCTCTTAGTCCAATAATATTTAAATCTGGCCGCTCTCAGATAATTAAAAACATTTTATTCAAACTTTTGAAACTTTGTTTTAAAAAACAAATCAACCTTAAAACTTCACCTTAAAGATATTTAAAATTCCATTAGAATTTCAAGGTTATTATTACCCCTTCTCCCAGGAAAGGACTTGATAGCACTTATTTTTTCTTGAATATATTAATAACTATAAAATAAAACAACAGAATAGATCTAAAAGAAATAACAATTTCTTTGGAAATTTTAAGGCTCAAGATAAAATTCTCTATCCTCAACCTAAAAGTCAGGCTTTCTGAGCCTTACCAGAGAGTAGCTCACAGGCTATAAAATAAATGCATAATTCAAGATTTTGTATAGACTTACAGCATCATTTCAATGAGTCTAATTATATTACAGTGTAAAAATATCTAGGTTGACAAAGGCAAAAAGCCAAAGACAAGAAAAGAATAGGATAGGGCAATCATGTTTCTGTGTGAGCCAATAACACTGTGTAATTTTTTTTTTTTTTTTGATAAAGAGTTTCATTCTTTTGCCCAGGCTAGAGTGAGTGCCGTGGCACCAGCCTAGCTCACAGCAACCTCAAACTCCTGGGCTCAAGCGATCCTCCTGCCTCAGCCTCCTGATGTAGCTGGGACTACAGGCATGCGCCACCATGCCGAGCGAATTTTTTCTATATATTTTTAGTTGGCCAATTAATTTATTTCTAATTTCAGTAGAGGCGGGGTCTCACTCTTGCTCAGGCTGGTCTCGAACTCCTGAGCTCAATCTGCCTGCCTCGGCCTCCCAGAGAGCTAGGATTACAGGCCTGAGCCACCGCGCCCGGCCTAACACTGTGTAATTTTTAAACATTTTCATCTAATCAGCAAAGAGTACAGCAAACACATATAGAAAACGCAGTGAGATAACCTGATAGTGAACTCCAATGGAAGAAGCATTACACATTTTCTGCAAAGGTGTGACTGTTCCATTTCCATTCTCATACAGGAAATCTAAAACATCTGCAATGAAGTGTAACCTGTCCTCGAAAGTCCCAGCGTTTCTGTCTGCATTCTTTACTATGACAACAAGAACTAAACACTGACCACGCAGGAGCAATGGCCGCAGAGACACAGGTGTGCCCGGAACGGCGCCCCTAATCCCTGCGTCCACACTGTGAGCGCCCGTTAGGCCCGCACTGCCTCTTTTTCTTTCTCTTTCATATTTTTGCTACCTTAGTGCTCTTGTTCTTAAGAGCTCATTAATTCTCTACTTTCCCTAGTGTAAATTTTTTACCAGAAAACAGGATATATATATTTAACACATTGCCACACTAGAAAAAAATTTATTTCCTTGGGGCCACGGTGTTTTAGTAAGAAAATAGGATAAAAACTGCAAAAACAAAACGATTCTTTCTAATTTAATGAAAAAAATTGTTATTTCTTATTGTGTATTGTTTTCTGAGACATGCCAAATGACTGAGTTGTATATACTTCATGAGGCCCCGGGCTCAAAACCAGCGTGAGTCAAATACAACTCGCGTGGCAGATGATGTGTACAATCCAAATGCATCAGAGAATAAAACATGAATATTATGCCTCTCCTCTACTCAAAGTTGTGACCACGTGGACCATCGTGTACACGATTTCTCACAGAGAGCCTACGTTCTGCAGACCTCGGAGAGGAGGGCTGTAACTTGAGTCCTGATGCTGATACATCCAGACTTGGATTTATCATCACTTATCTGGCATTTAGCCATGTGGCTGGTAAGTCTAGTGCTGCCCCGACGGCCCTCGTCTGCCCAGCGAGTACACACGGCAGTGTTGGTGAGGGCGGGCACACCGAGTAACACAAAACCACAGTTACTAAGGGAAGACGGGGACGTATAGTGCAGTTTGCTCATCATGCTGGCAGCAAGTTTTTGACTAATGTCACAAGGGGGAAAATTATGAAAACAAAACTTTTTTTGAAGAGTAAAGGAACATTTAAATTATTCAAGTATTACAAAACATTCGCAAACTGGACTCAGGAATGACCTGGACAACTTGCGTGATTACAGATAAGTACTGTAATAACAGCAAGTATAAAATAAAAGAGGTTGCGATAAAATCACTCCTTGCTTATTCGTGTCACATGTAATGTAGCATCTGGTCATCACACGTCACTCGTATACACAGACATTCTACATTCTGCAACCAACAATCATCGCATGCATATTCTTCAACGGAGAAAATGAATGAAAATAATTGTGGGAATTACTTATTTTACCTAACAGGCAATTTCATTGTGTTTTAAATAAAATAATTAGAATTCTTCATACACAACTGTCTCATCCCCCATCCTCCAAATAAAATATAAGCAAAAAACAAAGTAACTCATGATATGACAAAAATAAGGCAACGTTACATGGATATAAAATAGGAAGTAGATAAAGAATGCGTCCAACGATGTGCCTCTCGCTAGCTGTGTTTTCTGAATGGTATGAATTGTGCAGTTTGTTATCGAGTGCTTGGTGAACAGATGTGGGCATGGCGTAGTGTTTCTGACTCCCAAAGGCTGCCCCGTGGAGGGGCCGCATCAGCCAGAGGCAGGCGTGAAGTGGGGGAAGAGAAGATATTTTCATGTGATTAAAGCTTTCTAAAACCCCACCCTAAAACATGGCATCACCATTTCAGAAAGATAACCCCCACCCTCCATCCTTCGTCCATTCACCTGGCAAGACCACCTGGGACGTCCTTTGAGGCTATTGAGTCAGTTCCAACCCTCGACCCAGCACAGGAAAGCTCATAGGTACTCACCCTGCACACTGGGCACTGCCAGGGACTACTGCTGTCTCTAAGCCTGAACTCATCAGACAAACACTTGGAATGATACACACGAAAACACAGGTCACATATCAACACCTCTCCAGGCAAATGGCATTCAAAACAATACCAGTCATGATTTTCTGTTTCCCAGTCCTACAAAAAATACAAAATAATTTTGTATGACATTTTGTCAGTATCTGCAATGACTAAGAACAAAATTGAAACTCAAGTCCCCAAGTTAGGCATTATAAACAATTTCAGACATTTACTGTGTTAAAACAAGAGGGAAAATAACCTAAAAATTTACTTCTTTAAATTTTAAAATCTTTCCTGAACATATTAATATTCAGAAATATCTTAAGGCGATCTGAGAGCAAAACCAGTCCAAAGCCAATCCCAGTTCTAACATTTTCATTTTTAAATATAACCTAAGGAATAATTTCTTTAGTAAACCAAGTACCCCAAACCAACCTACAGCTTAGCATTCCAAGTAAACAAAACTTTCTTTTGTTCTGTTTTTAAAAAAAATACATACTAAACCATGGGAACAGAGAAAATAGTAATAAATGGTGACATTCACTATTGCCATCTTCTCATCCATGGTATTGGATGCTTTATGAAAAATAACCACTAACCAAAATGCCCATGTTCTGATAAGTTGTCAAATTTTCAAGGGCCTGCTGAATTTGAAAAATAAATTGAAAATGTGAAACTAAAGGATTAATCACATCATCCAAGAGAGATTACCATAGAAAACAAAAAAAAAAGGAAGATTTCCTGATTGCGGCTATTGCTAGAAATAAAAGAACAGGACTGTAGGCACATAGGCATTCCTCAAGATGTTCTTATTTGTGACGCATTTTTTGCACAGCTAACACCATTTAAGCGTAAACAGAAAGACTGTTAGAAGTTCTCTTAGTTTAGAACTCATCACAAATATCACTCTTAGCTTTAATCACAAATACTTACGTTAAGAGTGATGGGTTAACTCTCAACCTTCTTTTGTAGGTGTGGTGACCAAATGAACAACGGTAAAACCCACAGCTCGTATAATCAAGCCCCTTCCACTGGGGACCCGACTCTCCAAACTGGGGTTCTGCCATCGTTTTCTTTCCACAAACCATCGTCTACACTGTCTCCAAGGTTGGGCAGCTTGCTCGTCTTCTCTGACGCTGCTTCTCCCCTGACGGCCTGTATGCAGCGCTCGCTCAGGAAGCGGCAACTTCTGCACACACTAGGCTTGAAGGTGTTACTGCTTGACCGTACCTGAATGCCAGTCCCTGCTCCTTCCAAAAGAAGGAGATTCACTAATGTTCCAGAATTCGTGTCTTCCAACCCACATCAAGAGTCATGCCTAGAGTGCAGCAGTAAATTCTGCAAAAATGTAAACTTTCTGGTTTGGTTTTTATTAAGAAATAGGCGGTCTTTATTGACTAAAATAATAAAGAAGACGTGACCATTTTTAGTTATTTCCTGCATGGGTGTAGACTCCGCAAACTCACTTTGGTGGAATAATTTCAGTTGCACTGAAATCAGCAAATATTGATTTTGCATAAAACCCTGACTGTGCAGGGTAGGAAAACCATCTACTCCACGAAGTCTGACCCGGCGCATCACGAAGACATGCGTGGGGCTTGGCTGCATTAAAACACCATTCGCTGGTATACCCATTTCAGACGGCTCATGTTAAAGTTGCATTTTATGCATTTCAACTTATCAATTATTATGTCAAAAGCCATTGATAAAATTAGGTTTCAGTGGAGATAAGGCATCTTGTTCTACTTTAACAGAACTCCTTCCAAATTTATAACAAAGTATTTCAGAATATTTCCTCACAGCTGTTCAAAAACATCTTGAGGGATTTTAGTGGCTTATATCTGACTCAGTATTAAGCATAGAAACTGCCGTCTTTCACCGTGTGAATGTTTTACATTGACTTGTCTTCGCGCGATGGTCAAAACGGCAGTTGCCGCGTTAGCGAGGAAAGGAGGTCAGGCTGTGTCTCTGTGCACGGCCCCAGCCCCTCTGCGTCACTCTCTCCCACCCACTCTTTCCCCGTCCACCCGTGAAATGAAGATGAAAATGTATCTTTCTTCAATAGGGTGTGCAATTCTTGACCTAATTTTTCACAACAATTACAGAAATGCAAATGTAATTCAAATGAAGTAAAAGTAGAGCAACATCTGGACGTATGTTTATGTACCAGCATGTCACGGACTCTGCTCTCTGGCATGAAAGGAAACATGGCTGGTGAGGGCGCTGCTGTCCACTGTCGCTCCTGGCAACGGTTGTTCAGAATATTCAAAATGCGCAAAAGTCCAGTTCAAAAGTTATTAGATTCTGAATCCAGGAAACACTTTTCTGAGGTATAAATGATATAGGAATGTTTACTATAGGCCACGTTGCCTATAACTTGTCTTTTAGTAAATAAAAGTCATTTACGTGGTGCTCTTGGCTAACACGCAGCCATGCACGCTGGTCAGCTAAGTCTGCATTTTCACTGGTCCCACCAGTTGTCCTCAACCACTAGAGGCCGCCTGAGTAACGGCGTCTGTGAAATGCCACTTCGAGACAGGAAAGTTTTCAAAAAGCAGACCCACTAGCACAAAATTCAAAACTGGAAGCAATGTAAAGATAGTATGGTCTTAGCGAACAATTCTGGCAAGAGTTAACTAGGCTAGCCTAAACTAGGATACGACTGTAATACCAAAAAGCAGAATTAAAGTAAAATAACATAGTGCAAAATTGGTTCACCTTGTTTGGGGTTGCTGTCCTGGAGAAAGGCTGCACACTATAGTCCTTTCAAAATAAAAACAAAATGATCTTGGTCTCTCTACTATTGTTTTGCTCAATATCAAGCAATACACAGGGATAAAAGGATTTCATAACATGGTCAAACTGTTCGTTATTTCCTGTATGACTTACACTGTTTTGCAGATGATATTAACTGATAACCTATCAATGTGCTAGCCCATCACCAATGAAAAGCATGCAAATGTAAGAGTCACTACTTTTCACACTAACACGAAAGCTGCAAGTGGACATAGAGAAAATCCCTCTCTAGGAATTCACGTGTCAGGAAACCTATGATCATGCTAACGTCATCATAGTAAAATATCAGAAAAATATTTTACTAATAAACAAATGTGGTACCATCACAAGTTTGCATAAGACATGGAGGTATATGTTATTGATCTAAAACTGGTTCGCACTGGATTTTTTAAAAATCAGAACGTGAATGTGGTGAACTCAATAACTCCCCATGGCATGAAATTTACAGTGGCTGCCCCAGACCCTAGTAGGAAACTGCACATTTGTTGATCTAAGTCTCTCCCATCCACATGGCATTTGGTTACGACTCTGGAGCCAGACTGGTTTGAATCCTGGCCCCAGAACTCACACCTGCATAATCTTGGGCAGAACGTAGAGCTTCTGTGTGTGTCACTTTCTATCTGTAAAATGAACCAAATTATAGGACCCAATTCACAGAGTGTTTCTAAGAATCGAGTGAGTTAACGGGTATACGGCCCTTGGAAGAGAGCCCGGCACAGTGTGAGCACCAGGAAGCTCTAGCTAATGTCACTAAGATCATCTACCGAGTGCACAGAACAGGACTGACCGAGTCACAAAACGATGCGACAGGCTCATAAATATGTAGGCGTGCACCTGTGTTCTCCAGACCCTTTAAAATTCATTATTACATCTGACTTTCACCGCATTTCTGTAAGCTGGATAGGGCAAGAGACGTCAGTGCTGACTCAGAAGCAGAACGGAAGCACGGTCCGTGACAGGGAGGTGTGAGGGAGGACTGTGGCGACGAGGGCTCCAAATTGTAATCCACCTTCGTCAATGACCCAAAAGCAATCTTAACTTTTACAGTAATTTCCTATCTCTGCTTAAGAAGCTGGTAAATATTACACTACCAAGTATGTGTGTTTGAGATGGTATTTTAATCTAGATATAATATAAAATTAATTCTCTACAATTTTAGGCTTAGTTTAATTCTATTAGAAATTCAGTTAATCATTAGGAGCTAAGAATTTGATGGTTACATACTTACAGTAATTTTAAATATTATTTATTTTTTAAATAAAAACATTATAACATTGCTTGGTAAAACAGAATTTAGATAGAAGGAAAAGGAAAAAAGAAAACACACACACACACACACACACACACACACACACACACACACAGTCTCTCAATATAAACCGAAAAGAGTATAATGGGATAGTATGACCCCAGAATATTCTACTGAATAAAATGGAAATTCTATACCAAAGCAAGAAATTCTGAGTGTAAGTACATTATCCTTTAAATGCACACAGAGCCATAGTATAATGGATTTCTAATTAATTAATAATCACCAGTACTTTACTTAGTAAATAAATGATTATGTTTTTATAACTGAGACAGGGAACGGACACATGGAAAGAATATGTGGTTCTGTGCATAATTAACGTAAATAGAATGTACATTTTGCCTTTAAAAAAACACCAGTATCCAAGGAGAATCCAATTTTCCACTAAGGGTATTTAAAATCATGTAATTGATTAATTTATGGCAACTACTATTACAATAAGAAAAAGGGAAAGACCGAAAATTTTAGGAAAATTCTTAATGTACCCCGCTGTGTTTATGGAAGAGGCTGGGAGAGCCACGCTCGAACGCAGTAAGGCCTCTCTCAGTGTTTTTCTCAGAAACAAAGCAAGGGACACACTTCTTGCCAGGGCTGCTTAGGTATTATTTCCGAAGAATGAGGGCATAAATTCCAATCCTCTCTCTTATCTGAAAGATGTGAGCAAAGCTAAATTTCAAGAGAAACATAACCCAAACTTCTTTTAGACTGATTATTTTGAGTTGGGAGGAACAGACGATAAAAGGAAAAAAGTGTTGGTCTCACTCCACTGTAAACTGAGACTTAAGTCCACTTACCCCCAATGTAATATGTGAATCCTTTAATAACCACCAAGTATGTATTTCCACTCATTACGCTTTTTAACAAGTGTTAAAAACTTTAAGTCAGAAAAAGCAAGACAGAATTTATCCTGCCTTTTCATTTAAAAAAGTGCCTCTCAGGCCTCTTTAAAAGGACCGGCAGGTGCTGCTCGCAGGCAGCACCCGCTGGAGCCCGGGGAAGGAAGGTGCTCACGCTTTGCAGGCACCGGCCACGGCCTGTTCGTGTTCCAGTCGCTCTCAAATCACAAGCAGCAAAACCAACCAGGGGAAGCACCCTAATCGAAAAAGTAAGCTGTGGTTCCTGAACTCACTGACATTAACTATGAAAGAAGAAACGAGGCCCTGAGTCCAAATTTGGCAAGTAAGTAAAGGAAAAAGTCGTCTTAAAGCAAACATCATTTTTTGTTCCTTTTTACATTTTTAAATTATCCTCAACACGTGTGACCAGATTATTTAATTTCAGATCAAAAGTATCTGTCAAATAATAGTGTCGCTTTGTGCCTGGGACCATGAATAAAGTTGGAAGTAACCACCTAAGTAACATCAACTGCCTCAGTTTTAAAATAAATATTTGATATGCTTCAGATGCAAATGACCCATAACTGAAGGTTACCCGCCTTACTGTGTTACAATAAATGCTTTGGTAAGACCTTCCCATCTTTAGTGAGTACCTTACTAGTTGAGAGTTTAATGCATAAGGGATTAATTTGTATTTATTAAAAAGACAGCTACTAAACACCAAACATAACTCAGTCCAGAAAACGGTAAAATTCTACCCAAGAAATATACTTCTCAAGTCGTCAGAATAAAGGGTGTGAAATACTGTGAAGAAATTTGGATTGAAGGTAGCTATCCGGGGGCACTTCCTTAAAACAAGCAGTCGATGAAGCAATCATGAGCCCATGAGAACAGGTAGCATTTTCTTTAAAAAATAAAACAGCAAAAGAAAAAGGTTTGATATAACAAAACTCTGACTGATCAGAAATCAGAAAGTTTCCACGCTGCGCCCTGGTCTAATGGCCCTTTACCAATATAATTTCAAAAGCTCTGAAAACCATCTTTAAGTTAATTATTACTTTTGGATCCTATGAGTGAATAGTAATGACATCCCAGTCCGGAAGAATAAGATGACTATAGGAAATTTACAAGAGTATTTCCCAGGTTCAGCAAGTTTGTCATTTTAAAAATTGGTTGAATTTGTTGGTAGATTACTTCATCTACTTTTTTTTTTTTTTTTTAAGAGACAGGGGCTCACTACATTGCCCAGGCTGGTCCCAAACTCCTGGCCTAAAGTGACCCTCTCGCTGCCCCGGCCTCTCAAAGCGCTGGGATTACAGGTGTGAGCCACCATGCCTGGTCTTGCAACTACTATTTTTAGAGGTCATCGAGGGAAAAGAAGAAGAGTTTTACTACTCATTTTTTTTTTTTTTTTTTTTTTTTGAGACAGAGTCTCACTGTGTTGCCCAGGCTAGAGTGCCGTGGCGTCAGCTTAGCTCACAGCAACCTCAAACTCCTGGGCTCAAGCAATCCTCCTGCCTCAGCCT